>OY856415.1:220852779-221022779 GCA_963693085.1 Alisma plantago-aquatica
ACTTAAGTGATAAAAAGAATAAATAAATTCGTCCTAGAACTTTCTAGTGCTTTTTAAAATATGAAAAAGAAAGAAAATCCTGAAATATAAATAAAGGAGCTGATAAATGCAATAATCGGGGATAATATGGAATATTTTGGATAAAAGAAGATAATGAGGAATATATTGTTCCAAAAATCCTAAATAGAAACCCAAGAAGATAATTTGGATAATAAATATATCAATTTCGTTTTATTGACTGAAAAATTGCTTAATGGCCAAGTATCATCTAATTTGGATAATAAATAAATATATTAAAGCTTTTATTACAACATAATGGGAAATAAGTCAATAAGGTGAAATAAAATCTCTAATATCCTAAAATTAGAAAAATAACTCCAGATTCGTAATCTAAACATAAAAATAAGCCTTTGGGAAAATTTTCATTTAATTTGATCAATGTTTAATATTTTATTTTAATCTGGAGAGAAAAAATGATTTAAAGACCAAAAAAAGTAAATATATGTTAAAAAAATTATTTAATGCCAAAATCATGTTCCACATGTTTATTATTGATTATAGACCAAGTTTATATTTTTAGAAGGTTTCTAGATGCCTCTAATAAATTAAAAAGTTAAATAAGTGATAAAATTTAAATGAATTAAATAAAATAATAAAAGTCTTCAAAAAATATATTAATGTCAAATTCGTGTTCTACATGTTAAAATAGACTTTTGTATGAATTTTGAATCAATTTGGAAAATATTTGATGAGAAGATAAATTAAGGAGAGAGAAAGTGTACAAAACTTTCAAATCATTATTTAAAATAACAAACGACTTCAAAAAATGGAAATAATACCAAATTCGTGTCTAAAATACTTAATATGAGTTATGAGTGAAATTTTGTAATTTTTGGATAATCATAGAGTCATAAATAAAAGAGGAAAGATAAAATGTGTTTTGAATTATTTATCACATTAAAGATTCTCAAAAGGCAAAAATAATTTCATATTTGAATTCTAAGCATAAAAATCAGTCATAATATAAAATTTGATTAATTTTGGATGTCGTTTGGGCCTCCAAAAGAAGAGAGAGAAAGATCAATAATTAAATATATCACTTTATTCGAATTCATTTAGGAAACTTATATAGCTGTCACGCGGGCCTAACTTCTGGCCTTTTTTTATCGTCGGATCTTGATCGTGCGGCCGCTGCTTTCTCTCCTACCTTCACCTCCCTTTCCTGTTCCGTGAACAGTAGCGAGTCTTCTTCTCGATTCTCTCTCTCCGATCTCCCTCTCCCTTCCATCTTTGTTCGCGATTTCTTCTCCCAAAGTTGCCCCTCGTTCTGGCAGTTTGGTTTACCCTATATATACTACGATTCGTGACCAGGTGGTTCAGTTCCGGGAGCTGTCACACGATGCTCTGTCTTCCCCCTGTTTCTCATCTTCTTCGCCTCTCCTCGCCATCCAGGGGCATCAGATCCATGGGAAACCCTCCCCTCACGTCCGCCCGGTGACCCACTTTTCTTTTTCACCACTGGATCGGCCTGCTTTGCACTGGAGCAGGTCCTCCCTACTCACCGCACAGGCGGAGTGGTTCCCGGCTCCGATGATGGTACCAATGATGGCCTGGGTCGTTACCGACCACCCAGACGCACTCAGTAGGACCCCATGGAGCTTTTAAACCGAAGACCTTTTTGTTTCAGGTATCCGTATAGTTTTTCCCCTTTTTGATTTCATATCTACGGTCGGTGATGATCGGAAGTTGGGAGGAGTTGCCCGAATGGATCGTTTGGTTCGCCTCCGGGAGTAGAAAGCGACTGGGTCATCTCTTGACCTTGCTCTTTTGTCGTCGTGTGTTACCACCTCAAAATTGAGACTGGAGCAGTTTTGTTTTCCTTGTTGTGTCGATGTAGAAGACGACCACATGAAGTTTTACTCCTCTGCCCTCATTGTCTTCCTGATTCTTGTTTTTGCTCACTAGGGGTAAAATAATCATTTCGCATTCTTGATTTTGTTGCTCACGCTGAGTTGGGTGCCTCTTTGGCGATGGGCCCAGACATAGTTGGCCGCCAACCATTGAACCAACTCAGCATAGTTGACCCCGTTGACTGAGTCTTTGTCAACTGACGTGGATTTTTCCTGCTTTCTGATTGACTGATCTTTGAAAAATCATATCTTTTTTCTCGATTATCCAAATTTAAAACCAAAATATGTTTTGGAATCGGAAGAACGAGATCTATCTAACAAAAATACTTTTGTGGCCTGATTTTGAGTTTTTCGAATATGTATTTTTCGAGTTGATTTAATTAAGTAATAAATATGGAAAAATTAATCCTAAAAGTCCATAACTTAAAAATATACAATATTATATGTCATTTTTATCAGAAAATCCTAACTAAGACGATGGTGATGTTTTCAGAGTCTAAATCAATGGTTTGTGCAAAAAGTTAGTAATATTAGGGTTTTCAACCTTTATTGAATATACATATATCTAATACATAAATATGATGATCATATTAGGGAAAGTGGATATGGTTGTTGGTATGTATGCCCTGAGAGCCAATCATGGGATGATTGGTGGGATACATTAAGATTGATTTGATAAACATCAAAGGCGAGCTTCCAATTCTTTCTGGTTCAGTCATATGAGATAGTGATAGAACAGATTGAATGTCTAGAGAATGACAATACTCAATGACGTATGCTTTCAGGTTGAGGACCTGAACGATGAGATCATACGGATGCTAAGAGTTTGTACATTCTTGTTATGTCCCTAGTCGGATGTCATTGTGGAAGGTAGATAGACAGCAATGACACACAAGACTAGATTGTGGTGTTGGTTGATGACAGAATCTCATTAGTCATGATATAGAGATATCAAACCAAACACATAGGTACTTGTTAGAGAACAAGGTACCGGACAGACCCACCGTGAGTTTGACACATGGAACCATGAGATGGTAGTCACAGTCAGTACTCACAGTGATGGTGGTGAGTGTGATTCTTAGACCTGAAATCACTGCACTCAACACATGTCGTTGGGCACACTTTGACATCATCAAACGCAGTCCTGAAACATGGGTTGTTATAAAAGGTGTTGATTGGGTGGCTTTGACACATGGGGCTTTTGAGGGGCGAGTGATAGATATGGGATTTGTCCCTCCTGAGGGAGTTTGATATCCATGGCCACTTGATGAGTAGGATTGAGAAAGGCGTGCACGCATGTGTGAATCAGTATGTGATACTGATGTCATACATATCTCTTCCAGTCTATTCTGAGATCAAGGAAGTGAATGAACATTGACAGGATGACTGTTCCATGCCTCGAGTTCATTCGGGATATCAGTGACAAAGGAATTATACACTCGCTGTAACACCATTCACGGATTGTAGGATGAAAGTTGTTATCCAACTTTCTACTTTCACTTGGGTAGCACTGATGTGTGACTAGGCACCACTCTTTGCTTGTGAAGTCATAAGTGTTATGGACTTTCACTGCCAACGTGAAATGGACCTACAGGGTCACACACATAGGATTTAACCTGGAAGAGGAGTTTTGTCCTCAAAGCAACGTTTAGATTGATTACTAAAGGAGTTTAGTAGTTCAATTAAACACTCAATCATTCGATAGCTCAATATCGTATGGTTCAAGGTGTTGGACGCATTGATTGGAGTATCGGATTGATTGAAATCGCAATTGACTGATTTTTTCCCAACCTGTGCTCCCAACCGATCGGTTCATGTGATGAACCGGTCGGCTGAGGTTGCTGAACCGGTCGGCTGGAGTGTCCAGGCCGATCAGCTCATGCCCAGGTTGAAACGACCAGTTCAAGGGTTGAACCGATCGGCTCAACTGGTGCAACCGACCAGTTGGGAAAAGTCATGTCGGCAAGAATTTTCCTTTGGTTTCAAATTGCCCAATTCGATTGGGAATAATATTGGTATTCGATACCAATTGGGAAAGAAATAAGGAAAGTCTTTTTGAGCCGGATTAGGACCATGAACCGATCGGTTCAGGGCACCAACCGATCAGTTGGAGTGCCCCAAACGATCGACTCAGGTCCAACCGATCGACTCAATGGCTGAACCGATCGGTTCAGTTGTGAACCGATCATTTCAAGTTGCGAACCGGTTGCTTTTTGTGGAAAATTCTCGAACCCTTCTACTCCTGCTTTTAGTCCCGCATTGCCCGGGATAGAGAACCCTGTCCCATGACTCTCCTATATATATAGGGGTATTGGGGGCTTCTCAAAGTACAGCTCAGTGCAACCAGTTGCTCTGCAAATTGTCGTTCTCTCTGGTTTTGGTAACCGTGAGAGAGCCCGAGCAAGTGCTTCCCGCAAAAGGGAGGTGCAGTAAGGGAAGGACAACTGCAGTTGCAACAGGAGGCAGGAGAGCGTGTTGGCGACTAGTACATCAACAGGAGGGTGCGACTCCTTCCACTTCCTTATGGGACAAGGAGTGTGGAGTTCCAGGTGGTCCGTGTGGACTACTACAGAGGCGGGAGGACACTGCCGCTTAGGAGGACAACTGTCATCCGACAGTCCGGTTCGAGTAGGAGTTGTCAGTCCCGGTGCGACCAGGAGCTGCACAGACACCGTCGAAGACCGGAGTTGAAGACTGCGCATTGCGCGAGGTATTGTCGCCGAGCAAGCCTCGGGACAAGGTATGATTCCACAAACCATCCTTTCCTATTATATAGACGTTGACACGTTTCCTCGGTATGGGTTGGGGGAGAAAATTTTTTTTGTTTCCGCTGCCTTCTCTGTCTCCCCTAAAACCCAACAGTGGTATCAGAGCCACGTCAGCTGTTCTATATTTTAGGAATATCAATATGATCGATTTTGGTTTGTCGCCTTTATTTATTGCATACGATGCGAATAATATCGGCTTTATGCATGTCCAATGCTAAATCCACAAATCCCTAATTACATATATGATATGTATTATTAATGCACTTGATACGCGTCGCCCTTAAACGAGTTTTGTGGTGGATGTGTGTAGCGTGATTATGGCCTATAAACCCCTATCTGTGATTGGTTGTGTGTGGTTGCTTGCATCTCGGTCTGCGCACCGATCTTCTCTCTCTTATTCCTGATGTAACTCGAAATAATTCGAGATTCTTTCCTACCTTTGCTCCCCCCGAATGTAAATCGGGGTTTCCCTTTTTTTTAAAGCAATGTAATTAATAGAATAGGATTTTATTTCTTGTTATGTCAAAGACCGGAGGACATCAAGACGAATGTTCAGACGATCGGTTCAAGGAGTGAACCGATTGGTTGACCTTCCAGACGGTCGATTCAAGGAGTGAACCAATCGGTTGATGACCGGTTCGAGGAGCAAGATGAGCGGGTGGCAGACATGACGAGATGCACGACGACCAGGCGAACCGATCGGTTGGAGGAGCCAACCGATCGGCTGGTGGCACCCAGACGACCAGTTGGAGAGTACATATCATTCATGTGATGAGTTGATCAACTTGGATGGCAAGGCACATATGTTCATCTTGTACAGGTTGCATGTGATGTAGACCTAGATGACCGTGATTCCTCTTGGCTCGAGGAATCACATTAGGATGGCCATAATCATCGCTTTTATCATTTTGTGCATGTTTTCTGTGGGATATAGCATGTATATGATACATACTATGTATTGTGGTGATTGGATATGTATATGTATATAAAACCAAATCCCTCATTAAAATATTAAGTTTTAGATGCCTTCCAAATGCGACACACGTGAAAAGCTTGATCGACCAAGTGTGGGCACGCCCAAGCGTGGTGCACCGTCTATCTCATGGAAGCGTGAAGGATGAATGTGTGGGTCTGCCCAAGCAGGGTGCATATTCATCGTGTTTGCTTTGGGTTGGACTTAACAAGGTGACCTAGATAGGATCTAGCGCCTTGAGGCATGGAGATGATCATTGCAAGGAGTTGTAGATGACATCTTATCAAGAGTTGCATATGATGCAATTGGCAAAAGTTGCCTACCTGAGAGATCTATGTTGTGGGTGACAGCCCAAGCTGGTCCATGACTTAGAGGATTTCAGGATCTTGCCCACTAGAAGGTTGTACGCTGCAATCTTCCGAATTGATGGCGAGGGCTATCAATTTGAAGTAAAATAGTGGGAGCGATAATTAATTAAAGGCCTAATTATATCGTCAAACTTTCAAATCAATCAAATAAGTCAAAAATGAGTTTTGGACTAAAATTGCATATTTTCCTTTTTGTAGTTCAAATGGCAACAAACAACAACAACTTTTCTTTGCGATCGGTCCTTGACAAGGACAAGCTAAATGGGACAAACTTCCACGACTGGTATCGGACATTGAGAATTGTTCTCACTCAAGAGCGTAAGCTCTATGTCCTGGATACTCCAATTCCAGAGGAACCCGCTCCTAATGCACCAAGGACAGAAAGGGATGCTTACAAGAAGCATTCTGATGATGCCATTGATGCAAAGTGCTTGATGCTATGTTCAGTGAACCATGAGTTGCAGAGGCAACATGAGAACATGGGTGTCATAGAGATGATTCTGCATCTCAGGAACATGTATGAAGATCAGGCACGGCAAGAGAGGTACAACGTTTCTAGGGCGTTGTTCAAGTGCGTCATGACAGAAGGAGATCCAGTTGGTCCTCACACACTCAAGATGATTGGGTATGTGGAGAACCTGCAGAGACTAGGATTTCCACTGAGCCAAGAGTTGGCTACTGACGTGATACTGCAATCGTTGCCAGAATCTTACAGTCAGTTTGTGATGAACTACAACATGAACAACTTTGATAGGCCACTGTCAGAGTTGTTGGGCATGTTGAGGACAACCGAGTTACAGATGAAGAGGACAAGCCTAAGTCCGTGATGGTGATCACGAGCAAGAAAGGCAAGTCCAAGCGCAAGGGCAAGGGCAAAGCTAAGAAAGGTTCTGAAGCTAGCCAGGAGTCCAAGCCATCTTCAGCTCTCAAGGCCAAGGGAGGCGTGACAAAGAAAGGAAATTGCCACCATTGTCAAAAGCCAGGACATTGGAAAAGGAATTGTCCTCTCTACCTGGAAGAACAAAAGAAGAAGGAGGCGACTGAAGCCTCTACTTGAAGGTGTCATGTAAATAAACTTGTAACACTTTTTGAGATATATGATATCAAGATGTAAAGTGTAAAGCATTCTTACTTGGGGCAAGTGTTGCCTTTATAGATAGGAATACTTTAGTTTATTTTCAGCCAATAAGGCATGTAATACAATTATGAACTGCTATTTCATACTTGCCAATAGATAGAATCACTTTATTTTTGCATATTGTATGACAATGATGGCAATTAATAAAGATATGTTTCAATTTATAAAGATGTGATCTTTGTGGCAATGCCTTATTTATCTTGTGATATTTGATATGCATAAGATAAGATGATACCTAAAAGTTATAGATAACTCAAACAATTTAATTAGCATTAATCATGAGAAATTCATTTCTAGTTTCCATGTGATGGATAAAACTAGACTCTTTTGGTTAGAGAACTAGTAAGAGACATGAATATCTTGGACATGATTAATCAATCTTCACTAATGTAGTGGGAGAGTGATTATCCTATTAGGTATAATACATGTGATGTATTTACATACCTATTGGAATAAATGCTAATACTTCAAATGGTGTTTAGAGAAATACCAATATGAATATCTTGAAGTGTTCAAGATTATCATAAATGAAGTACAAATTTGGTAAAGTATTAATTCTTGATGAGATCAATGAATGAAATACTTGGACCAAATGTTTGAGATCCTTATGAGTGATTATGATAGTGTATCATAGTGAACTCATGATTAAGGCATGGTGATGTCTAAATCAAGAAGGAATCATACTCTAAGGAGTTAGAGAATGATTATCAAATAACTGAATTCTTCTTAATAAAAGAATACCCCACATTAATAAAAGAAATTAAGAATCACAAGGGTTGTGAGTTCTTATATCTTTAACAGATACACCTCAATTATCTATGTGATGAGTTGTTCATGTGATGAGTCAACTATCAAGATGAATATGAGGAACCGAATCTTGAGTTATGGTTTATGACCTTTACATCCTAAATGACATCCATGTGAACCATAAGGTATGACCTTGATGGTAGCACTCATTGGATCATATCCATAAGTGCAAATGAGTCTTAAGTGTTAAGACACATGGATAACATTTTGAGAAGGATGATGCTTGTTGATTGCAACTTAATGACTAAGACATTTGGCATATGGATACTAAAACTGCATTCCTATGAGGAATAAAACCAGGATGTGTACGTGACACATCCTATAAGGTTTATGAATCCACTAATGCAAATGAAGTCTATAAGTTACAATGGACTAATCAATGTGATTGATTGAGTACAAGCAACTCAAAATTGGATCTTTATTTTGATGATATAGTCAAAGGGTTTGATTGATATGTCAAAGATAAAGAAGGGAACTGTGATTTAGTGGGAGCGTGTTCACATTCCACATATTGATGTGAAATGGAAATGTTCTAGATTGGAAATCCAAAAGTGGAAATTGTCTTTAAGGAAGATAGAGATGTTTCCTATGTGATAGGAATAGAGATCTATAGAGATAGTTCTCGAAAACCTCTTGACCTAGAAAGAGAAAGCATACATTGGCAATCTGTACTGAAGTGTTCAGTATGTACAGATTCAGTGGGAGAAAACTTGTCCATGTTACATGGAGTTAGTATCCCAAGGCCAAGTGTCCAATTCTTATGAAGAATGGGAACACTAAGAATAGATATGGATCTACAATGTATGTAATCATCCCATTATCTTGCATGTATGACATGGCAAGAATAAAATGCATTCATCATCTTGTATGTAGGACATGGCAAAATGATGTGCTCATCCTGATAACTCGCATGTGTGACATGCCGAGTGGATGTCTGTCTACTTTCAGCAAGGGTTACTGGAATACCATGAGAACTTGATAAGTGCTTGTGAAGTACTAGTTCTATGGAGATAAGGAAGAGTTCGATGTAAAGAGTTACATTGATGCGAACTTCTGAAAGGACAGAAAATTAATCGCAAAATATACATAAGATGTATAAAAGTGGAAGTTTGTTGATAATTGGAAGTGTTCCAATAAAGTCATTTAAAAGGTAAATGCAAAATATCTATGTGTTAGTGAACAGCAATGGATACTATATGGATCTGAAAGTTCATGAGATGAACTTATATTCCACTCATTGATGACAAGTCTGGAATCCTTGATCATGCAATGTGGCTAAAGGTTAGTAAAGGAATACTAGATCGCATATTACGGCAACTCCATCTCATACGTGTGACGTACAATGAAGAGATGTGAGACATGAAATTTGTACAGACTTTGGCAAGGTGTTGTCATTAATCACTATGTTGGAACTAGAGCACAGTGACATGTGGGACATGTCTGAAGATCACTATGAATATGATTCATGGGTGATTGGCTCACAGTGCAAGTGGGAGTCTGTTGGTATGTATGCCCTGAGAGCCAATCATGGGATGATTGGTGGGATACATTAAGATTGATTTGATAAACATCAAAGGCGAGCTTCCAATTCTTTCTGGTTCAGTCATATGAGATAGTGATAGAACAGATTGAATGTCTAGAGAATGACAATACTCAATGACGTATGCTTTCAGGTTGAGGACCTGAACGATGAGATCATACAGATGCTAAGAGTTTGTACATTCTTTTTATGTCCCTAGTCGGATGTCATTGTGGAAGGTAGATAGACAACAATGACACACAAGACTAGATTGTGGTGTTGGTTGATGACAGAATCTCATTAGTCATGATATAGAGATATCAAACTAAACACATAGGTACTTGTTAGAGAACAAGGTACCGGACAGACCCACCGTGAGTTTGACACATGGAACCATGAGATGGTAGTCACAATCAGTACTCACAGTGATGGTGGTGAGTGTGATTCTTAGACCTGAAATCACTGCACTCAACACATGTCGTTGGGCACACTTTGACATCATCAAACGCAGTCCTGAAACATGGGTTGTTATAAAGGTGATGATTGGGTGGCTTTGACACATGGGGCTTTTGAGGGGCGAGTGATAGATATGGGATTTGTCCCTCCTGAGGGAGTTTGATATCCATGGCCACTTGATGAGTAGGATTGAGAAAGGCGTGCACGCATGTGTGAATCAGTATGTGATACTGATGTCATACATATCTCTTCCAGTCTACTCTGAGATCAAGGAAGTGAATGAACGTTGACAGGATGACTGTTCCATGCCTCGAGTTCATTCGGGATATCAGTGACAAAGGAATTATACACTCGCCGTAACACCATTCACGGATTGTAGGATGAAAGTTGTTCTCCAACTTTCTACTTTCACTTGGGTAGCACTGATGTGTGACTAGGCACCGCTCTTTGCTTGTGAAGTCATAAGTGTTATGGACTTTCACTGCCAACGTGAAATGGACCTACAGGGTTACACACATAGGATTTAACCTGGAAGAGGAGTTTTGTCCTCAAAGCAACGTTTAGATTGATTACTAAAGGAGTTTAGTAGTTCAATTAAACACTCAATCAGTCGATAGCTCAATATCGTATGGTTCAAGGTGTTGGACGCATTGATTGGAGTATCGGATTGATTGAAATCGCAATTGACTGATTTTTTCCCAACCTGTGCTCCCAACCGATCGGTTCATGTGATGAACCGGTCGACTGAGGTTGCTGAACCGGTCGGCTGGAGTGTCCAGGCCGATCGGCTCATGCCCAGGTTGAAACGACCGGTTCAAGGGTTGAACCGATCGGCTCAACTGGTGCAACCGACCAGTTGGGAAAAGTCATGTCGGAAAGAATTTTCCTTTGGTTTCAAATTGCCCAATTCGATTGGGAATAATATTGGTATTCGATACCAATTGGGAAAGAAACAAGGAAAGTCTTTTTGAGCCGGATTAGGACCATGAACCGATCGGTTCAGGGCACCAACCGATCGGTTGGAGTGCCCCAAATGATCGGCTCAGGTCCAACCGATCGGCTCAATGGCCGAACCGATCGGTTCAGTTGTGAACCGATCATTTCAAGTTGCGAACCGGTTGCTTTTTGTGGAAAATTCTCGAACCCTTCTACTCTTGCTTTTAGTCCCACATTGCCCGGGATAGAGAACCCTGTCCCATGACTCTCCTATATATATAGGGGTATTGGGGGCTTCTCAAAGTACAGCTCAGTGCAACTAGTTTCTCTGCAAGTTGTCGTTCTCTCTGGTTTTGGTAACCGTGAGAGAGCCCGAGCAAGTGCTTCCCGCAAAAGGGAGGTGCAGTAAGGGAAGGACAACTGCAGTTGCAACAGGAGGCAGGAGAGCGTGTTGGCGACTAGTACGTCAACAGGAGGGTGCGACTCCTTCCACTTCCTTGTGGGACAAGGAGTGTGGAGTTCCAGGTGGTCCGTGTGGACTACTACAGAGGCGGGAGGACACTGCCGCTTAGGAGGACAACTGTCATCCGACAGTCCGGTTCGAGTAGGAGTTGTCAGTCCCGGTGCGACCAGGAGCTGCACAGACACCGTCGAAGACCGGAGTTGAAGACCGCGCATTGCGTGAGGTATTGTCGCCGAGCAAGCCTCGGGACAAGGTATGATTCCACAAACCATCCTTTCCTATTATATAGACGTTGACGCGTTTCCTCGGTATGGGTTGGGGGAGAAATTTTTTTTTGTTTCCGCTGCCTTCTCTGTCTCCCCTAAAACCCAACAATGATCTCATGTAAAAGTTATGAAAAGTGATTCTAGGATTCTAAAGAATATGGTATGTGCATAATACACTTCAGTTGGGAATTATTTGTTCCATTACCTATGTTTCCATAATGAGGCTTATTTGCACCGTATATCCTATCTTCATGATTCTCTTTCTATACTTGCCTCATGATCAGTTTGGAATATTATTCTTAGGTCTTGGTACCCCACCGCTTTGTTCTATTTGATATTGCTGTTACTTGCCATTTATTCTAGCATGTTGATTTTATTAGACTAATTAACTAGTGTAGTTGTACTTATATGTACAACCCCCCATAGTTGGGGAATGTGTTATTTCTCCCCTGGGGAACGTGTTATTCTCCCCCACACATGAAATATGTACAGGTGACTGGGAATGTGTTACTCTCCCCTCACCCTTTTAGTTGAAGGTCCGGTAGGTGCCTCAACCCTACATATTTAAGATAGTCAATATTAATCATACATGCAATGTTGTTATTTTACTTTGTTTATGGCAAGCATCTATTGAAATATTCTTATATATATATATATATATATATATATATATATATATATATATATATATATATATATATATATATGGCCTCATTCTTTTGATGTCTCATCTTTTGTTGAATCCTAACCTAATTTACTTGTTATATTTACCTTGTCACCTTTAGTATAGTTTAGTAACACATACTTTTTATTTTCCTTCCCTTTTTGCTGGGTGCCTTCCCAACCACCCAGATGCGGAGCAAGGTGTTGGATATGGAATGAAAATCATAGCTTGGGCATGGACTTGGCTGATGGATGTATTGCTTGGATATAAAAGTGGAGTAGTCTAATTTCCCTCTACTTAGATCCTCTTTTTGTATAAAGCATGTGCATCCATATTGGGAGAATTTTTATGTACACTTTATTTTAAATTGAATATAGCCAAAATTTTATCTTCCGCTGCTATCCCAAATGGATTTTGTATACCATTGTTTTTAGTAGAGATGTTGATTGATTTCACCTCTTTACATAATCCCTAATCTACCCCTTGTCTATATGAGGAATAAATCCTTACCAGAGTGGATAATCTGATTGTCAACACAATCATGTTGGATAGCAATACCTGGCAGAAAACAAGGGTGAGGTTCGCATGTAATTCTGTCGAAATTAGAACAGACAAGTCGATAATACCTAATGTGACGATCATGCAAAAAGTTTATAATGTCAAATATGAAAACTTGCCAATGCAGTCTTAAATGGGGATGCGTCAGGCACAACTCAGATTGATACATGCATACACCTCAATCACAGGGAGAGGCAGGATGGAAAGGGCTGATGCATATCACTAGAGACACATACTGAATGAATATCTATGGAACCATATATAGAGAGTGTCTGTGCCAAGAAAGGAAGACATCGCCTCTCCCTAGGGAGAAGTAACCAATATAACACAAATAAGCAGAGCGAGAATAGATTCTCAGCACTGCAGAATGAAGACAGAAATGACGAGGTTCGATAGGTAGAATCACAAGGGCAAACCAAATGATAACACACAGATGCACAAACAGAAACACAAAAGGCATGACAACACAAGGATGGACAAACAAGATAATAGATGACAAAATCATAGGATTAGAGTCGGAAATGGGAGATAAGAGACGAATTCAATACTCAACAACCAAGGCATAACCGAGTAAATACATCAAGGCCGTAGTAGGGAACTCAAAGAGAGCAGAAAAGGGTGGCGGATAGTGAATGACACACAGTAGTCAATGCTCAAGAAGATGACGTGATCACAACCGCAATAGAAAACTGTGAGGGTGAGAACCGATCATGATTTACCACCCAACATGTATTTGTGTTCAATTCATCAGGGAATGTGCCGCCATATAAATGATGGGCTCCAGTTCCTCCATCCATCCGAGGAACAAGAAAGTGGATAGAAAACAAACTGATGGGTATAACCCATCAAGGAAAAGAGGAAAACAATCTAGCAATGAGGAATTGGAGAGGGAGGCTTCCTCTCAGTAGGGCAAGAACAAAGAGCAGGAGGTGGTAGAGGAAGTGGCTGAGCCAACCAGCCAAAATTTTTAATATGTTAATTACATGGAATGTACAAGGAGTGGCAACTCAGAGCACACAAAATTATCTACAATAACTCAGGTAAAAGTACATACCTTATACGATGGTGCTACTAGAGACGAGACAGTCATGTAAAATAGCTGAACTGACTATTAAGAGACTCAAGTTCCCCTACTCACACAGTGTGGAGGCTACCAACTTTGTTGGGGGAATTTGGGTACTATGGAAGGATAGCAATCTCTATATCAAGATGATGGAAAGCCATTTCCAATATGTCCATTGCATAATTAATAATCACTTTCGGGTTATCTCTGTCTATGGGAGTCCAAAACCTATACCGAGAAGAAGACTGTGGACACACCTGAATTTCCTAACCCAAACTATGGCGATGCTTTGGCTCGTGATGGGAGATTTTAACACAACATTAAGACACATGGATAGAGTAGGGACTAGGACCTTCAATGCCACAATATCAAATGAATTTGTTGAGATGATGGAGGATGAAAGACTTCAAGAAATCATGACAATAGGCCCTATGACCACATTCAAAAGGGGGATGATGATGGAAAACTAGATTGAGCTTTGGAAAATACGAAATGGTTAGAGTCATGCCCATTAAGGGCAACAATAGTGTTACCTAAAATAGGCTCTGACCATTCCCCTCTTCTCGTAAAATGAAAGGCAAGATACAAGTGTTCCCACAATGTCTTCAGGATAAGAGATAATTGGCATGAATGGGCACAGTTCCAGACCTGCTTGGAGGTGAATTAGAAGACTGATACCACATATAAAGAGATGATCAATAACTTTAGGACGCAAATAACAAAGTGGGATCACAACCAAAGTAATATGAAACACAAATACAAATCAAGGATACTGAGAATAATTTGAGACCTAGAAGAAATTCTAATCAGAGGGTACAACCCTTACATTGACTCAATTTTACTAGAGGTAAGATCACAATATGAAGAGGTGATTTGACTTGAATGTCTAGACTTGAAGCAGCAATCACAATGTGATTGGTTCAAACTTTGTGATGCTAATAAAAAATTCTACCATAACTTCATCAAATTGAGGAGTAGAAACCAGATTACTAGATTGCAAGATGATGCTGGAACCTAGGTTGATGATAAGGAGAGTCTGAAATATCTGATACAACATCAGTTTAAGAAACTCTTCACTAATACCATCCCTTCCAGGAGGGTATCCCAATTGAGAACATACATTAGGTCGTTTAAGAAACTAGAGAACCAACAACAACAGGCTCTAAGTTCACTGATATTATAGGAGGAGATCCATATTGCACTCAAATAGATGAATCCATCTAAGGCACCGATGACAGATGGGGTCTGTTTCTTACAAAAGTGATGGCACACTATTAAACCACCTATTATCCGTATGATCATGGATGTGTTTGCAGGCGGTGACTTACCACATGATCTGGAAAACTCAGTAATGGTGCTGATTATTGTTCATACCACATAATGTAACCATCTTAGACCCATCTCATTGAATAACATCAATGCAAAGCTCATATCAAAAATCATCCTACAATGCTTGAAGCCTTTCATGCCTGATTGGATCTCGCTGTTCCAATCAAAGTTTTGCACCTAGCCACAAAATATTTAATAATATTGTTCTAGCATAGGAAATAATCCACTCGATGAGAGTGAGTAAAGGAAGGAAGGGTATGATGACAATGAAGATAGACCTATCTAAGGCATATGAAAGACTATCTTGGGCCTTTATAGAAGACTCATTAACTAGAATATCCATTTCACAAAACATCACTACCATTATTCTTCAACCGATTCGACAGGGACAAACAAGAATCACATAATGGGGAGCTGCTCCAACCCATAACTCCTAATGAAGGGGTCATATAGGGGGATCCAATCTCACCCTATATTTTTGTTCTATGCCTTGACCATTTGTGCCAGGAGGCCCAGGACAATGGAAGGAGGGTTGCATAGAACCAATGGACACTAATAGCATCATTAAGAGGTGGGATACCTCTATTACATATCTATGATTCGCAGATGACATACTTTTGTTTGGGGAAGCATCTGTGAGATAAGAAAAGTGCATGATGAATTGTCTCAAACTTTTTAGTAGTGCTTTGGGTCTGAGACTCTCAAAGGAAAAGTTAGTGCTACACTTTTGAAAAAAATCCCTACGAGCTTGAGGACAAGTATAAGTAGATCAATTGGGGTCAGTTATACTGATAACATTGGGAATTACCTAGGCATCCCAATAATACATGGCCAGATTAATACAAACCATTATGAATACACCCTTAGACATGTGAAGGAACATCTCTCAGATTGTAATGGCAAGAATCTCTCACTGGAAGGGAGAACTACCTTAGCAAAGGTTACTCTATCAACAATCCCACTATACACCATGCAAAGTATTTGCTTGCCTACATCGCTATGCAATTATATTGATCAAATTACAAGGAGGTTCATATGGGGTGGAAGTAGTCAGAGACGAGGAATGAGAAAAGTTACATGGAACAAGATAATCACAGGGAAAAATGAGGGGGTCTGGAAATCAAATCCGTGGCTAAAATCAATTAGGCCCTTCTAACGAACATGGTATGGAAGTTCATCTAAGGTTCACCCACACCATGGTGTGAAGTGATGAGATAGAAATATAGTCAGCGTACAACAAACCTCCCTACAAGTCAATGGTATGGAGGAACGTATTGAAGCACACTATTTCAATAATCAATGAAACCTCTAGGTGCATTATGAATTGAGAAGACACAAGAATGTGGGATACATGGGTCAATGTTGACCTGGGCTCGATTCCTTCCACAAATAGACATATACCAAATGTACTCAAAAGCTTATCAGTAGCCTGTGCCATGTTAGAAAATGGATAATGGGACATGAATTTTATGAGAGAATGGTTCAGAGATTAGACATTGGAAGCTATATCCAGCACAATACCTTCACACCCTCACACTGGTAAGGACTATTGGGTGTGGAACCCAAGAAGAAGAGGCATTCTAACAACAAAGGAGGCGTAGTTGCATCTAATAAAGTAAAAGAGAGATAACACCCCAGGTAAGTGGCACACCTTATGGAAGCTTAAAGTACCTAAAAAGGTCAAAATGTTCATGTGGCTATACCAGCACAATGACCTCACGATGAACTTCTATAGACAACACATGGTCTTAGTGCAAGATAGCTTGTGCAATGTGTGTATGAATGCTCCTGAGACTATGATGCATGTTTTGAGAGATTGGATTTTGCAAGGGATGTGTGGGAATACATGAGACCCCAAATACAAACATGCTTCTACGATGTAGTAACATTAAGGATTGGATGTGGTTGGTTGCTGATAAGAAACAATGGCCAGTGAATTGGGTGGAGGAATTTTCTCTTACTACTTGGAATATTTGTAAAAGAAGAAACCAATTTATATTTAAGGCAAATAGAATACATGTGAGCAATGTTTTCAGTGGTGTGTTACAATCTATCCATGACGGACATCACACTTACCCATAAGAGGAAATGACACCTACTCCTGCTACGACTATTGTAGATAAACATTACCTTACTCAAGGTAGCTCACCAATAATTGTAGACACAACACAAGACAAAAACTGTCATTATAGGTAGCATGTGTCATCCTTCAGGATGGAAGTGGAAGATTGGTAGGTGCTGATTGTATTAGATTGAAAGGAATAGATCCCCTTCGTGTTGAAATAAATGCTATCCTCCAAGGAGTCAAGCTTGGATGCAAAGTTGGCGTGCAAGGGGAAAATTTGGTGACAAATTCTCTACTTGCAATGCAACTCCTTTATGGGGACAAAAGCAAATGGGGATTCTATGGACCAACATGCTTTTGGATTGTAGAATCTCAAGCAAGAATTCAAGACCTCCCCACCTTTCACAAACCTATAAGACTAAAAACTATAAAAGATATTCTCACAAAGATACTACTCAAACAACCTCATGATATGTTATTCAATACCTACTCTCCGTAGACGATGGCTGCATATATACATGATATTAATGAAATAACTGAAAGCACCACAAAAGAAGGAAATCAGTTCATTGTGTCCTTTTCTTTGATTAATTAAGGATGATGGCTTTAAAAAATTACATCATGAATATTGACTTGAGTGTATTCGGTCTCCAGTACACTTTATTGTATTCAATCTTGAATCTCTCTCTCTCTATATATATACACATATACACACATATATACACATACATACATACATACATACATACATACATACATACATACATACATACATACATACATACATACATACATACATACATACATACATACATACATACATACATACATACATACATACATACATACATACATACATACATACATACATACATACATACATACATACACACATACATACATATATATTGAGACGTCTTACTTTGGAAAACATGATTAACTAATGCGGAAGTGAATTACTGAAAATCACTTGAAATTAAAACTTTTTAAGCAAAGATCTTCAAGCATAAAACTCTTTTATATTTAAACAAGATAAACTATTTACATCATTGTAAAATCACCACTCGAGTGATTATATACATCCATATACAAAATCTCGAGGCTTAAAGCCAAAAACCTCAGACCTACTGACTCCTAGGACCTGAGAGTACAGAGACGACATAAGACAAACTAACTACAGGACTTGACAGTCAGTATCTCCACCTGAGATTCACTACTGCCCTTGGTGTTGCTGCTGCTGATACTTCTCACCCTTAGATTGGTTTCTCCGTCCTCGACATCGACCTAAAAAGTTGAAATCTACGGGGTGAGACAATTTTAAATAATTGTCCCAATGAAAGTTATAACTCTCCGCCAGAAGCTTTGTTATAGCAAATAAGGAATAACATAAGCAAGGTAACTTAAATCATTCAGCAACAAGTTTGATTATAAGTAAAACATCTTTTACTTAAGCAATCACTTCATTAAGGAATATAAAGAACATGTATACTAGATACTTGAACAGACTATTAATGTAAACAATGTAACATCAATCATTGTTTCTCATAGTTCAACCTAAGCAGATATGCTACGCGGTTGATTATGTTTTACAAACATTATTATGCCCTGCGGAGATGAGGTATACCGCTCATACTCCAACCGATCACTATTAAGTCACATCGGTATCATACATAGGTCATCAAAAGAGCCAGATTCTTATGACCTCATCTTCCTCAGTCAGTGTGAGGATCAACATGTAGGACATCTCGTGTCTTTGCTAAGATAGCTTACCAGGGTATTCTGGCACTTCACTATTAGAGTCATAGTGGTATTCTGTACTCTCTTTGCTATCGAAAGATCTCTTGTTTATCTCTCATCGATGCGGCATAAAAGATTCCCTCGGGAGATTAGTAATACATCATCCCGGCATAAACATATAGTGAAGGATTGATATATTAAGATACATCTACATCAATTCCTACACTAGGACGTAAGGATATTCACGTCCATATTCCCCCACATACTCATAAGTATGTGATCCAGGAGTTCCCTTAGGAAAACCTATTTCACCATCATTTATCTTATGACAATGATGGATCTATGATCAGGGCTCTACATGGTATGGTTATACTTGATTAGTTAGGTACATTTCAACATTCTTTTAGCATCAAGCATGTTCTCAAACATTAATCATTAGAACAACAACTATGAAAGTAGAATACTAAATGCATCAAGCTTAACTCACATCAGTTATCATATGGATATAAATTCTTAATCATTTCATCATAAGTCATCTAATCAGCATGACCTTGATGTTACTCATGGCTCTTACAGCCTATCAATCTCATATGATGCCACTTGAACTAGGAAACATAGTATGTCACTATTGATAAAGCCAATAACATGCTTTCGATGAATATGATATCATAACCTTTACCTGGCTATGATTACTTCTTGCTAACCACCTACATGATTAGTATAATTGAGGATATGCATATATAAAAATATTATCACAATACCAAAACCTTACAATTTCTTTTATAGTACACCACGACTGTGCTTCCTTGTACGGTCGTGCAAAGGCAAGCTACCACGGCCGTGCTCCTTAGTACGGGCGTGCTAAGAATCAGCATATCACCATTGATTTTTAGGGTTTTTGATTTATTTACTTCAACATAGGGTTATTGAACCTATTAGCTTACAAGGCATAAAGATTCTTCATGCTACAACTTGTAATTAGGGTTTCACACTCAAAGCCATAACCCAGAATTACTCCATTCATCAAATCTCCCTAAATTAGGGTTTACTATTCACATTACATGTTATTACCCTAGAATTAGGGTTTACTATTCACTTCATAGTGAATTGAGCTCATAGCATCATTATGTATGAAAACTATCATCATTGGTACCCTCAAATTAGATTAAGATTCATCAATCATCTTAATTAGGGTTTCCATGATCTCACCTTGATGGATCATACCCTAATCATGTACATTCTTACATATTGAAGGTATATTACTTGATTCTTATTCATATCAGGAGCCTTATCTCTCCTCTCACTACTAGATGATGTTTACATCACTCTAGATTAAGTTAAGTCAATTCAACTTGATTAATATAGGTCAAGTCATCTCCATTATGGTCATTAGGGTTTGCTTGATCAAGGGGTGTTTGTTTAATTGAACCCTTCATGAGTGCGTTGATAATGTTCACCATTAACCATAACATGGGTCAATCTACTAATTACATAACCCCTTAATGTCTTTAGGTATCATTAGGGTTTGTGTTAATCAACCATTGAACCACCTAAGCCTTCAAAGCATTAAGCAATCTTAACCCTAAAAGTCCCCAAATGATTTCACACTTCAACCTCCAAACGGTTTTGAAACCATTTGGAAGGGTTGACCATTTGGTACCTTTGACCTTCAAGAGCACATGACACTCAAGACCATTTGCCCTTAAACGGTCTTGAAACCGTTTCATCATGTTGACCGTTTGGACATGGTTGACTTTGAAACCATTTGAACAAACCGCATGACCAAACCACATGGGTTCAAACCGCATAAGCTCCAAACCGCATGACCTTCAAATGGTTTTGAAACCGTTTGAGCCCAAACGGTATTGAGACCCCAAACGATTTCACACTTCAACCTCCAAACGGTTTTGAAACCGTTTGGAAGGGTTGACCGTTTGGTACCTTTAACCTTCAAGACCGCATGACACTCAAGACTATTTTCCCTTAAACGGTCTTGAAACCGTTTCATCATGTTGACCGTTTGGACATGGTTGACTTTGAAACCGTTTGAACAAACCGCATGACCAAACCGCATGGGTTCAAACCGCATAAGCTCCAAACCGCATGACCGTCAAACAGTTTTGAAACCGTTTGAGCGCAAACGGTCTCGAGTCGGTTTAGCCGCAAACAGTCTTGAGACCGTTTGGACTCAAACGGTCTTGAGACCGTTTGGTCCAAATGGCTCAAAACCGCATGGACCTAAAAGGTACATCAACACTTGTAATCGATTAGGGTTTTCAATGTTGAACCCCTCAATTGGTCTCATACATGTTAACCACTTATCAATTGAGCCAATTAGGGTTATCCTTAACCAATTGGATACTTAATTGACCCTCAATTGATAACCAATTTGGGTTGGAACCAAATGAATTAGGGTTTGTAATCGATTAATCATCAACATTGATCAACATAAGTCTAATTGAAGTTGAACCCATCAATTGTCACTCAATTGGGCCATGACTTGGCCCAAACGGTCTTGAGATCATTTGGACATCCTCCAAACGGTCTTGAGACCGTTTTCCCAAAGTCTCATCAAAATCTAAGTCAATTTGATAAGGGTTGAACCCTAATTAAGTCACAAATCAACACTTTCAATTATTTCAATAACCTATTGTGATTGGACCTTCAATTGATCAAATTACCTTAACCCTAGACCTCCAAACGGTCTTGGGTGATCCCCAAATGGTCTTGAGACCGTTTGGGTGATCCCCAAACGGTTTTCAAACTGTTTGTGCCACTCAACCCAAACTTCAACACAATTGGTCCTTGAAATCAGCAATTGAACCCGATTAGGGTTTAGAGGATTGAAGTGCCTTCAACTTGTGATTTACTTGCAATTAGATTATGATTCTTTGTAGATGATTAATTCATAATGTGTCCAGCAGACCTCTAAACGGTAAATGCTTGGTCAAACTTTCCAAACGGTCTTGGAGACCGTTTGAATCTAAATAGTCTTGCAAACCGCATGAAATCAAACGGTTGTGAAACCGTTTGGTTTCAAACGGTCTTGCAAACCGTTTAGACCAAAGGTCCAAGGTCATTTGGTAAATTAGGATAAGGACTAACATTGGTATCAATGCCCATCAGCTTCTACCTTGAGACCAAGGTCTGTTCTTCACGGTTTTACTTGCAAAAGTGCAAGGAAGAGTAGGGGAAAGGAAGAACTAGCAACTAACACATAGAAAAGAGATGCATAACAAAGCAAACGGGTTTAGAGTTATAAAAACCACCTTAAGGTCGTTCCTAGATCTCCAAGCTTCCAAGCCTTTAATGGCGTCTTGATCTCCAAAGGTTGTCCAAGGTCGTTTCTCCAAGAAATGGTTGGGAAAAGTCGGCTA
Source organism: Alisma plantago-aquatica (assembly GCA_963693085.1). Lineage (NCBI taxonomy): Eukaryota > Viridiplantae > Streptophyta > Magnoliopsida > Alismatales > Alismataceae > Alisma > Alisma plantago-aquatica. The sequence goes on from OY856415.1 coordinate 220,875,177, forward strand.
GAAAGAAGAACCAAGTAAGAAAGATCATAAAACCAACCTTGCACCATGAATTCCTCCATGAATTCGAGCAGGAAGATGACCCAAGCTTACCTAGAACTCCCTAGACATTCTCCTCTTCTCCAGAGCTCTGCCTTAGTTTGTTTAAGCAAGGGGATAAGTGAAGAAGTGAAGGAAACATTTACTTGGTTTGCAAACAAAGGTGCATATGTACTTTGGGCAAAACTTCATCATAAGGACAACTAGTTTCTTAGTTTCTCATCTAGGTCCTTATATCCTTCTAAGCACGTTTCTCCTTCTCCAAAATTAAACAAAACTCCTTCTAAAACCAAGGGTTAAAGGCAAAGAAGGTCAACTTATTACTAAGGTGCATGTATATAAAAGGGTCTCTTTACTTACAACTTGGTGATTTTGTTACAAGAGTTATCAGTCTTAATTAATATTTCAAATGAAGCGCCCATTTCATAATTTTTACTCTAAATGATTTCAAGAGTCATAAAAGATATTCTAGAAGGTGTATTTTACAAGTTGCACCCCATATTTTGGGTAAATTACACTTTACACCAAAATTAGGGTTTAGAACACAAAGATTGCTCCAAAAGCTGCATCTTGGTGCCCAAGCTTGGGGAATCCATCATACTTCATCATATTTATTCTTATGATGTCTCAACACCAAAGGAACATCTTAACATGTGTAATTGCAAGTTAACCCTTCTAATTAGGTAAATAGCACATAGGTCCCTGTATTACAAAACAATACTACAACATTGGTTAAAAAGGACAGAAATGGAAACATATGTTCCTCCAGAGTTTTAATTACATATCAAAAGATAATCACAAGCATTTATTTACACAATTAATCAAAACACCTAGGGTTAAGTCATAACCCAGGTCAGGGATGTTACAAATTATCCACCCCTTACAAGGATTTCGTCCCCAAAATCAACAAAACATATTAAGAGAAAAGAGCAGGGTATTTCCTTCTCATCTATTCCTCTAGTTCCCATGTGGCTTCTTCAATACCACGATGATTCCATAAGACTTTCACAAGGTTTATATCTTTCTTTTTCAGCTTTAATTCTGTTATCAAGGATTGACACTGGTCCTTCCTCATAAGATATATCATCATTCAATTCTACCTCCATAGGTTGTAGAACTGACTCAGTATCAGGGTGACATTTCCTTAGCATAGAAATGTGAAATACAGGGTGTAACCTCTGTAACTCGGGTGGCAACTCTAGTCTATAGGCTACCTTTCCAACCCATTCAATGATTGGATAAGGCCCCATAAACCTAGGAGCTAACTTTCCTTTCCTTCCAAAATGAAGGATTCCTTTCCAAGGTGAGACCTTGAGATACACTCTATCTCCAACCTGGAACTCTAAAGGTCTGCGACGTCTGTCAGCATAAGATTTCTACCTATCCTGTGCAGTCTTAATCTATTGTTGTATCACTTTGATCTTCTCTGTGGTCTGCTGCACAAGATCAGGACCTAACAACTGATATTCACCAGTTTCATACCAACATATGGGTGATCTACAACGTCTACCGTACAAAGCTTCATAAGGTGTCATATCAATGCTATGTTGATAGCTATTGTTGTAGGCAAACTCTATCAAGCTTAGGTGTAGATCCCAACTCCCTGTAAACTGGAGAACACATGCTCTCAACAAGTCTTCCAAGGTCTGTATAGTCCTTTCAGACTGTCCACCAGTCTGTGGATGAAAGGCTGTACTAAACCTTAACTGGGTGCCTAAAGCTCTGTGCAGTCGTTCCCAAAAACGACTCGTAAACTGGGGGCCTCTGTCTGAAACTATACTGACTGGAACTCTGTGTAGTCACACTATCTCTTGAACATACAACTGTGCTAGCCTCTCAGCAGAATAGGTTGTTTTGATAGGTAAGAAATGTGCTATCTTTGTCAACCTATAAACTATTACCCAAATGGAATCATGCCCTTTGTTTGTCCTTGGTAGGCCAACAACAAAGTCCATGGTCACATGATCCCACTTCCACTGTGGTATGGGTAAAGGTTGCATTATTCCTGCAGGCTTCTAGTGTTCAGTTTTAAGTTGCTGACACACAAGACACCTCAGAACAAACTCTGCAACATCCTTCTTCATTCTAGGACACCAATACATATCTTTCAAGTTTCGATACATCTTGGTGCTCCCTGGATGCATGGCATACATCGAAGAATGAGCTTCTTCCAGGACTAACTTTCTCAAGTTATCCACCTCTGGCACTATCATCCTCCCATGATAACAGGATACTTGATCATCCGATTCATGGAAACCATCTCTTTTCTCATCACCATACTCTGATATGATCTGTTGAACTGCAGCATCAACTTGTTGTGCCTCCTTGATCTGTTCTCTTAGGGTAGGCTTTATATGCAAATCAGCCAACAACCCGGCTAACAATGACACCTTCAACTGTACATTGTCTTGCCTTAAGGAGATAAGAATATCTCTCCTAGAGCATACTAAGGAGTTTAGTTGTTCTATATCTAAGGCTGGTGTTGCTGATTTCCTACTCAAAGCATCTGCAACTACATTGGCCTTCCCTGGATGGTAATCAATTGTACAATCGTAGTCCTTGATTAACTCCATCCAGCGATGTTGCCTCATGTTAAGCTCATGCTGAGAGAAGATGTACTTAAGGTTCCTGTGATCAGTGAAAATCTAGAATGTCTCTCCATAGAGATAGTGTCTCCAGATCTTCAAAGCATGAACCACAGAAGCTAACTCCATATCGTGTGTCGAATAATTCTCCTCGTGTTTCTTAAGCTGTCGGGAAGCAAAAGAAATCACTTGTTTATACTGCATCAACACACATCCGAGTCCATTCTTGGAGGCATCACAGAAAACCACATATCCCTTGCCTTGCTAAGGTAACACAAGTACAGGTGCACTTGTCAACCTCTCCTTCAATGACTAGAAAGATTGCTGGCACTTATCACTCCAGACAAAAGGAACTTCCTTCCGGGTCAATTTAGTCAAGGGTAAGGCTATAGAACTGAAGTTTTTAATGAACCTTCGGTAATAGCCAGCCAACCCTAAGAAACTACGAATCTCCGTTGGTGTCTTCGGCTGTTCCCATGGTAGAACAGATTCTACCTTTTTAGGGTCAACACGAATACCCGAGGCAAATATCACATGTCCAAGGAAAGATACTTCCGGCAACCAGAACTCACACTTGCTAAACTTAGCATATAGCTTATGTTCTCTTAGCAAGGTTAGAGCCTGACGAAGATGCTGTTCATGCTACTGAGCATCTCTACTATAGATCAGAATGTAGTCTATAAAGACAACAACACACTGATCGAGAAAAGGTCGGAAGATTCTATTCATGAGTTCCATAAATGTAGCTGGTGCATTAGTTAGTCCAAACGACATAACTATAAACTCATAGTGATCATACCTTTTCCTAAAGGCAGACTTGGATATGTCACTATCCTTAATACGGAGTTGATGATGTCCTGACCTCAAGTCTATCTTTGAGAAGACGGTTGCACCACGCAACTGGTCAAAGAGATCATCAATCCTCGGCAGAGGGTACTTATTCTTTGTTGTTACTTTATTTAATTGTCTGTAGTCAATGCACAATCGCATTGATCTGTCTTTCTTTTTAACGAAGAGGACCGGAGCACCCCATGGTGAAGTACTCGGTCGGATGAAACCCTTCTCAAGCAACTCCTGAAGTTTTTTCTTGAGTTCTGCCATCTCGGCAGGCGCCATCCTATACGGTGTCTCTGCTATAGGTTGTGTTTGGGATCAAATTGATCTCAAAATCAATTTCCCGAGGTGGTGGCACACCTGGAAATTCTTCAGGGAATACATCTTCAAATTCCCTGACTATAGGAACTTCAGCAGGGTTAGGACTCTCCATGGTAGTATCTACCACATGGGCCAAGAATGCATAACATCCTTACCTCATCAGCTTCTCATCAACCATAGCTGTCACAAGACAGGTGGATAGAATCTTTCTCTCTCCTTGAAAGATCCATGTGTCCCTTTCATCAGCAAATACAACTTGCTTGGATTCACAATCCAAAACAACCCTATACCTTTCCAGGGTATCCATCCCAAGGATTATATCAAATCCTTGCATCTCAAGTGGTATAAGATCCACTTGAATGCGATGATCAGAAAAGAAGAGGATGCAGGAAGAGCATACCTCCTGCAACACAGCATACCCTCTCAACGGAGTCTCAAGCAACAAACTATCTGCCCTATGACTGATTGTCATATTGCTGTTACGAATCACTCTTCGAGTGATAAAGGAGTGCGTAGCACCCGGGTCAATCAAAATAGATACAACACAGGATGTAGACATATCAGAATATAACAACTCCATCTGACCGGCCACAACCCGAGGGTTGATTACTGCATCACGTGGGTTCATTGCATAGAACCTTGCTGTCGCCTGAGGTTGATTCGGTATTGAAGATCCAATTTGGGATGCTTATCTACGTCCTCTAGCTGCTCCTTGAAACAACCTCCTCTGAGATCCTTGATGACTCTGCCTCTGTGGTTGTGTCACACTTGCTGGTCTAGCTCTGCAGTCTTTCATCAGATGTCCCACCTTCCCACATATGTAGTAACTTCTTTCCAGTTGTTGTGGTCTTGGTGGTCCTGTGACCGACATTGATGCTGAACTGTGAGCCCCTTGTAGTGGTAGGCTTCGTTGTCTACCTCTACTCAATGTCCACTGTGTCTGAGCACTAGGTCTAGGTGGTGGTGGTGTAGAAAATCTAGGCTTATTGAAGTCTCTAGATGAAGATCACTGTAACTGAGGATATCTCTTATGGGTTTGTCGTTTCTCAGCTACGGACCTCTCTATCCTTCGGACTGACTCAACGAAGGTAGCAAACCTCTCCCGGTTCTCTAGGGTAGACACAGGAGTAGTTAACTCAACGTTCAACCCTTTCTCGAACCTTCTAATCCTCACTTCTTATGTAGCAGCCATATGCAGACAAAACCGCAACAACTCCATGAACTTAGCCTCGTATTCGCTAATGTTCATCAAACCTTGCCTTAATCTTTCAAACTGAGAGATTTTCTCATCTAGGAACGTCTTTGGGAAATATATATTGATAAATTACCATCGGAAGACTTCCCATGTAACCTCCACACCTGGCCTCTTCTGTTCTTCCATGGTCCACCAGTGACCAGCACTTCCCTTGAGAAGATAGACAGCGTGTCTAACCTTCTCAACTTCTGGGATGTTCAAGATTCTAAAGGCTTTTTCTAATTCGGTTAACCATAGGTCGACATTTGCAGGATCAACCGTTCCAAAGTACTCGGTCGCTCCGACTCGGCGAAGTCATTCAAACGTCTTGCCGATTCCTTGTCCTTCTGACTGAGCAGGTGCCCTAGGTGCAGGCATGGGCATCCTATCTGTGATGTGTGTCATGGCAGTCATAAACTGCCTGAACATGGTCTGGACAGCTGGGTTTCCCATGTCAGCTGGGTCAAACTGAGGTGGCTCTGGTACAGGTTGCTCTATCTCTGGGTTCCTTGCACCTTCTCGGGGTGCAGCAACGCTACTCTCTGCCACATACTCCTCGTGTGGTCCAGACATCCTTACTTATCTTCTTTTCCTGAGGAGCAGAAGACTCTATTAGATATATTGGAAAACACTTAAGAATAGACTCGACATACTAAGTCCTATGTCTCTGTAGACTCAGCGAACCTAGAGCTCTGATACCACTAAACTGAGATGTCTTACTTTGGAAAACAGGATTAACTAATGCGGAAGCGAATTACTGAAAATCACTGGAAATTAAAACTTTTTAAGCAAAGATCTTCAAGTATAAAACTCTTTTATATTTAAACAAGATAAACTGTTTACATCATTGTAAAATCACCACTCGAGAGATTATATACATCCAGATACAAAATCTCGAGGCTTAAAGCCAAAAACCTCAGACCTACTGACTCCTAGGACCTGAGAGTACAGAGACGACATAAGACAAACTAACTACAGGACTTGACAGTCAGTATCTCCACTTGAGATTCACTGCTGCCCTTGGTGTTGCTGCTGCTGATACTGCTCACCCTCAGATTGGTTTCTCCATCCTCTACGTCCACCTAAAAAGTTGAAATCTACGGGGTGAGACAATTTTAAATAATTGTCCCAGCGAGAGTTATAACTCTCCGCCATAAGCTTTGTTATAGCAAATAAGGAATAACATAAGCAAGGTAACTTAAATCATTCAACAACAAGTTTGATTATAAGTAAAACATCTTTTACTTAAGCAATCACTTCATTAAGGAATATAAAGAACATGTATACTAGATACTTGAACAGACTATTAATGTAAACAATGTAACATCAATCATTGTTTCTCATAGTTCAACCTAAGCAGATATGCTACGCAGTTGATTATGTTTTACAACCATTATTATGCCCTGCGGAGATGAGGTATACCACACATACTCCAACCGATCACTATTAAGTCGCATCGGTATCATACATAGGTCATAAAAAGAGCCAGATTCTTATGACCTCATCTTCCTCAGTCAGTGTGAGGATCAACATGCAGGACATCTCATGTCTCTGCTAAGATAGCTTACCCGGGTATTCTGGCACTTCACTATTAGAGTCACAGTGGCATTCTGTACTCTCTTCGCTATTGAAAGATCTCTTGTTTATATCTCATCGATGCGGCATAAAAGATTCCCTCGGGAGATTAGTAATACATCATCCCGACATAAACATATAGTGAAGGATTGATAGATTAAGATACATCTACATCAATTCCTACACTAGGACGTAAGGATATTCACATCCATATTCCCCCACATACTCATAAGTATGTGATCCAGGAGTTCCCTTAGGAAAACCTGTTTCACCATCATTTAGCTTCTGACAATGATGGATCAATGATCAGGGCTCTACATGGTATGGTTATACTTGATTAGTTAGGTACATTTCAGCATTCTTTTAGCATCAAGCATGTTCTTAAATATTAATCATTAGAACAACAACTATGAAAGTAGAATACTAAATGCATCAAGCTTAACTCACATCAGTTATCATATGGATACCAATCCTTAATCATTTCATCATAAGTCATCTAATCAGCAAGACCTTGATGTTACTCATGGCTCTTACAGCCTATCAATCTCATATGATGCCACTTGAACTAGGCAACATAGTATGTCACTATTCATAAAGCTAATAACATGCTTTCGATGAATATGATATCAGAACCTTTACCTGGCTATGATTACTTCTTGCTAACCACTTGCATGATTAGTATAATTGAGGGTATGCATATATAACAATATCATCACAATACCAAAACCTTTCAATTTCTTTTATAGTACACCACGGCCGTGCTTCCTTGCACGGTCGTGCAAAGGCAAGCTACCACGGCCGTGCTCCTTAGCACGGGCATGCTAAGAATCAGCTTATCACCATTGATTTTTAGGGTTTTGGATTTATTTACTTCAACATAGGGTTATTGAACCTCTTAGCTTACAAGGCATAAATATTCTTCATGCTACAACTTGTAATTAGGGTTTCACACTCAAAACCATAACCCAGAATTACTCCATTCATCAAATCTCCCTAAATTAGGGTAAAGTCCCCAAACGATTTCACACTTCAACCTCCAAACGATTTTGAAACCGTTTGGAAGGGTTGACCGTTTGGTACCTTTAACCTTCAAGACCGCATGACACTCAAGACTATTTTCCCTTAAACGGTCTTGAAACCGTTTCATCATGTTGACCGTTTGGACATGGTTGACTTTGAAACCGTTTGAACAAACTGCATGACCAAACCGCATGGGTTCAAACCGCATAAGCTCCAAACCGCATGACCGTCAAACAGTTTTGAAACCGTTTGAGCGCAAACGGTCTCGAGTCCGTTTGGCCGCAAACAGTCTTGAGACCGTTTGGACTCAAACGGTCTTGAGACCGTTTGGTCCAAATGGCTCAAAACCGCATGGACCTAAAAGGTACATCAACACTTGTAATCGATTAGGGTTTTCAATGTTGAACCCCTCAATTGGTCTCATACATGTTAACCACTTATCAATTGATCCAATTAGGGTTATCCTTAACCAATTGGACACTTAATTGACCCTCAATTGATAACCAATTTGGGTTGGAACAAATGAATTAGGGTTTGTAATCGATTAATCATCAACATTGATCAACATAAGTCTAATTGAAGTTGAATCCATCAATTGTCACTCAATTGGGCCATGACTTGGCCCAAACGGTCTTGAGATCGTTTGGACATCCTCCAAACGGTCTTGAGACCATTTGCCCAAAGTCCCATCGAAATCTAAATCAATTTGATAAGGGTTGAACCCTAATTAAGTCACAAATCAACACTTTCAATTATTTCAATAACCTATTGTGATTGGACCTTCAATTGATCAAATTACCTTAACCCTAGACCTCCAAACGGTCTTGGGTGATCCCCAAACGGTCTTGAGACTGTTTGGGTGATCCCCAAACGGTTTTGAAACCGTTTGGGCCACTCAACCCAAACTTCAACACAATTGGTCCTTGAAATCAACAATTGAACCCGATTAGGGTTAAGAGGATTGAAGTGCCTTCAACTTGTGATTTACTTGCAATTAGATTATGATTCTTTGTAGATGATTAATTCATAATGTGTCCATAAGACCTCTAAATGGTCAACTCTTGGTCAAACTTTCCAAACGGTCTTGGAGACTGTTTGAATCTAAACGGTCTTGCAAACCGCATGAAATCAAACGGTTGTGAAACCGTTTGGTTTCAAACGGTCTTCCAAACCGTTTAGATCAAAGGTCCAAGGTCGTTTGGTAAAGTAGGATAAGGAATAACATTGGTATTAATGCCCATCATCTTCTATCTTGAGACCAAGGTCTGTTCTTCACGATTTTACTTGCAAAAGTGCAAGGAAGAGTAGGGGAAAGGAAGAACTAGCAACTAACACATAGAAAAGAGATGCATAACAAAGCAAAAAGGTTTAGAGTTGTAAAACCCACCTTAAGGTCGTTCCTAGAGCTCCAAGATTCCAAGATTCCAAGCCTTTAATGGCGTCTTGAGCTCCACAGGTTGTCCAATGTCGTTTCTCCAAGAAATGGTTGGGAAAAGTCGGCTAGAAAGAAGAACCAAGTAAGAAAGATCATAAAACCAACCTTACACCATGAATTCCTCCATGAATTCGAGCAAGAAGATGACCCAAGCTTACCTAGAACTCCCTAGACGTTCTACTCTTCTCTAGAGCTCTGCCTTAGTCGGTTTAAGCAAGGGGATAAGTGAAGAAGTGAAGGAAACATTTACTTGGTTTGCAAAGAAAGGTGCATATGTACTTTGGGCAAAACTTCATCATAAGGACAACTAGTTTCTTAGTTTCTCATCTAGGTCCTTCTCTCCTTCTAAGCACGTTTCTACTTCTCCAAACTTAAACAAAACTCCTTCTAAAACCAAGGGTTAAAGGCAAAGAAGGTCAACTTATTACTAAGGTGCATGTATATAAAAGGGTCTCTTTACTTACAACTTGGTGATTTTGTTACAAGAGTTATCAGTCTTAATTAATATTTCAAATGAAGCGCCCCCTTCATAATTTTTACTCTAAATGATGTCAACAGTCATAAATATATTATAGAATGTGTATTTTACAAGTTGCACCCCATATTTTGGGTAAATTACACTTTACACCAAAATTAGGGTTTAGAACACAAAGATTGCTCCACCTGCTGCATCTTGGTGCCCAAGCTTGGGGAATCAATCATACTTCATCATATTTATTATTATGATGTCTCTACACCAAAGTAACATCTTAACATGTGTAATTGCAAGTTAACCCTTCTAATTAGGTAAATAGCACATAGGTCCCTGTATTACAAAACAATACTACAACATTGGTTAAAAAGGACAAAAATGGAAACATATGTTCCTCAAGAGTTTTAATTACATACCAAAAGATAATCACAAGCATTCATTTACACAATTAAGAAAAACACATAGGGTTAACTCATAACCCTGCGAAAACCTATGCCTATACTTCATACGGATATGAAGAAGGAGGAAGTTTGATCCATACAGTTATTTTCTCTCTATTGATGGTACTTTTGTTGCTTTGAAGTCCAAAGACCGCATATAGTCCTTCAAAATCACCTAAGATGTGGAATGTAAGGCCCCTATAAGGTTTATAACCTTTAGTGTGGTAGATATTAATGACTATGTTGAGGCTTGATGGTCACTGTTCACAATTTATTTGTTTATGATTAGACTTATTAAGATGGCTCAAAGTGCAGGGGCTCACGAGTCATGACATTTAAAATGGATTTGGTGATGAAATTTACCACCCATTTCAAATCACCCAGACCTATATACAATCATTTAGTTAGCCAATTATGTGAGTCACCCATGGATAACCCAATCAACATGTTTAAAATGGATCTGGAGCTAAATTTACCACCGACTTCAAATCACCCAAACATATACACCATAATTTAGTTAGTCACTTGTGTGTGACCCATGGATATCAACAATATATATATATACCCTAAAAATCTATTATTTCTCTCTATATAAATGTGATGGATGAAAAAAACCAAACTTTACATCATAGAGAGTCCAGATTGTCAAAGAGTATGTACAATGTAAAAATTTGTTGACAATATTATCCATGTTTCCGATATACAACATGCACATGAAAGGGCCACATTAGCCAAGATCAAACTAGTTGTCCCAATTAGAAGTTCGTTGTGTCCCACAACTAAAAGGAGGATGTGGACGTTTGGAAGTGCTTAATCTTTCATTGTTCTTCTCAAAATGTGTCATGAAACCCAATGAATGAATAACTCTAAGTTTCGGGGATGAAATATTTGACACCCTAAATCTAAGTGACGTTGTTGTAGTTTAAGTCTCTATAAAGTGAAAATATGTAAGATGGAATGGCATGATGGAGAACTAGTATATATCATTAGTTTTTGAGTGTATTTGATGTGATAAGTTTGTAAGCATTGTGTAAGTTGATGTACCTGATACTCTATGTATATGAACAAACATATTGTTTTGTATGAGGCAACCATAGGGCGAGAAAAGATACAACAGAAATTTGAGACATTTCTAAGAATTGGGAGGATTCATGATATAACATTTGAGAATGATTGCCTTTAAGGAATAGCATCAGAGAACTTGTTAGTTGGTACAACTATTAAGATCGGTAAGTTTGTTAGCCAGAGGTTTCTAGATCAATTCCCAATTAGAGAATTCAATAATGAAAAGGAGAGGCTTGTAGAAACATGTAAAGGTTTGTCTTCACATTTGTGGTGATATTGTTGGATGACTCTCTCATGCCCCTGATAATAATAGTTATAAAAAAGAATAGCACCAAAATATGGGAATTTGTATTTGTTTCTATTCTAAGGAAGCTTGTGTTTAATATTTTTTGAGTACAAAAGTGGATCATATACTATAGGTTTGCTTGCAACTGAAGCTAACAATTAATTGAAGATACAATAGGAAGGTAGGAGTATGTTTATGACACTCCATTCTATTGGAGAATATACACATATGATATGTAATATCAGTCAATCAAGATGCGACAAAAAGTAAATGACTACAAAAATGTCATCAACAAGTGGGTTAATCTAAGTAGAACTACAATAGGATAGAGGGAGAATACTATATTTAATGTAGAAAACCCTTACAAAGTATGGGAAAAAATCATGAGACCAATCGATGGGAAAATATACTTAGAAGTAAGGATACAATGATCTTTTCAAATTCTAGCCTAAACTCAATATAAACAACGAAAAGGAGATATATTAGAAAATACCAACATAGAGAGATACCTATAACACCACCCTAGAAATTTTGAGGAAGATACCATCTTGCATAGAGTGCATAGTAGTGATGGCACAAAGAGGAAAAATTTGGATTCCTTGGCAGCCCTACCCTGCTTCCTTTCTTCTTCGCTTTTTTTCCTTTCCTCATCCTCCTTGTATTTTATTCCCACTACAAATGCAACAAAAAACATTAGCTTCTTTCTTTTTATTTTACATTACTTTTCTCTAACGACTACAATATATTCTAATCAACAACTATGTTAACCATGGATTTATAATCCCATCAACTGCAACACCGTAATGCCCTAACAGACCTAGGTGCATCTTGGACTGGACCACCACTAGGCCCAACAATCTTACCCTTCAACCCAAGGAGGTGACTCTCATCACATAATCATCAGTGGGAATGTATGTTGCTGATCTCTTTGCAAAGCTCTAGCTTGTCTCATGTCACCACCTTGGTCATTGTATCAAAAGCATTCTTCTCAGTATGAATCTTCTTTAGTATTAGAAACTTCTTATCGTTCACATCACAAAGATAATGATATCTCACACCAATGTATTTTGTCCGTGCATGATGCATTGTTCTCTTTCTCAAATAAATAAAAACTTTAACTCCCACATTTAATAATCAGATCAATTGATTCGTCCTAACTCTCTCAAAAATCTCACAATTTAGAGTATTTTTTTCCTACTTCTGATGATGCAATGCACTTTGCATATTTCTTTGAAAGTGCACCACACTTTTGCAACTTGGATTGTCAAGAAATGCCCCCTACAAAAGTGAAAACATACCCATAGGTATACTACATGTGATTAATGCCACTTTCCTTGTCAGCATCAAGGAAGCCTTTCAGAACTGGTTTAGATCATGAAACATCAAATATGTGTTTTTGGTGCCTTGTAAATATCTAAAGATCCACTTGGCCGTTTCCTATATTCCTTGGTTTGAGAGAAACCTACTCACAACGTCAACTGCATGAGCATATCAAGATGAGTACACACCAGGTTTTACACCAAACTCTCCATAACTGAAGAATAAGGAATCATGACCATCTCCTCCTCCACATCAGTAGTCAGACATGACTTCTTACATAACTTGAAATGACTTGATAGTGGAGTAATCATGAATTTGAATTTGCACATATTGAATAGCTCCAAAATTCATTCGACATATCTCTCACATGAAAACCAAAATATGTGTTGCTTCCTATCACACATGATATGCATCCCAAAAATCTATTGTGTTTGTCCCATATCCTTCATGTCAAATGCTTTGGAAAGATCAAATTTAGTTTTTTTGATCAAACTGACACCATGTCCCACTATCAACATGTGATCCATATACAATAGTTGAATAGTGAACTTGTCATTGGTGAAAACCTCTTGATGTAGACACATGAATCTACACTTGTCTTCTAGTTTGTATGATGTTACATAAATGAATCAAGCTTATAGTACCACTACCTGGGAGCCTATTTTAAACTATGCAAACTCTTATTCATGTTTAGAGTAAATGTTCTTTCCCCTTGACCTGAAATCCTTCTGGATTATCCATGTAGATTTCCTCTACTAGATTATCATGAAGACACGTTATCTTCACATCTATCTGCTTAAGATCCATATCTACGTTGTCAATAAAGCTTAGAACCAATCTAATAGAAACCATACTCACAAAATGAGAAAATATCTCATCAAAATCCACCATGGTCTTTGACTAAAGCCCTTGACAGCTAGTATGACTTTATATATGATATCCTTGCCACTATAATCTTTCTTCATCATGTAGACTGACATATTCTTTAGTGCTTTTTGGTATTTGAGAAGCACGACAAGCTCATAGTATTATTATTCTACAAATAAGTCATCGCCTCCTGCATCGCTTGATGCCATTGTGCTCTATTTCTATGAGTATGTGCCTCCTAAAAAATATCTGGCTCCCCATGATCAATAAGAAGAATATTCTAAGATGTCAGATATCTATACAAGGGATGATGAACTCTGTTAGACCTCATCAACTACTGCTTTGATAACTCTTCTAGGTGATGATCTTGCTTCCCAAAACCAAAAGTATCTAACTGTGAATCTGAACCAGTAAACTATGCATCTAAACAAGACCACTGGATGTGATACCACTATATTGCTCGTGGTGATGTTGCTGCTCTTCTTCTTCAGTTGAAGAATGCCCCTGTAAAAAAGATAAAGCATCCTCATACACATAATAAGAAGAACTGTTACATGATCCTGCAACTCCTACATCATCACTCTCAGGTTGTCACTGTCTGACTCATAGAATATTACATCTATGTGTCTTCTCATGGTCCTTTTCACTAGATCCCATTACTTGTAACCAAACTTCTAATCTCCATAACTAAGAAAGATATATGACACCACTTTATCATAAGAACCAGATATCAAACTCAACTGCAAATTAGGAACATGATGAACATCCTTGAGTGAGTGTGCGACTTACACTTGTTTGAACACACATGTATCCTATCCTAAATATTCTAGAGAAGCTAGAATTTCTCATATTCACCATCCTAAAGTCTACTTTCTTGTATGAAATGAAGAACTCCTTACTGGGTAAGGAATGATAAGAAGATATAATATCCACCCCCCAATTAGAATCATCATTTTGAATATGCAAACACTACTCTTTTACTATCAAGACTACATCATCATCATCATCATTCCTATCATCTAGAATTGCTGTTGCAATGTTTCTATCATCAACCTACATGTCTTCAGGACCATGTTTCTTTTTCTAGACCTTGCAGTCCTTTTTGAAACGACCTGGCTTGCTGTAATGGGAACACCCTATGCTAAAAATTGGATATGCCACATGCCTTCCTGCGGTCCTGGGACTCACAAAAGCTTTGGGATCTACCAAGGTATTGATGCAACCCTATTTTAGGGCTCCATCTTATGTCATTTTGTACTTTATTCACATCTAAACATAGTAGAATGCAAGTTAAATTCCCCAATATGAGTATTATTATCAAATGCACTTATGGACATTCTTTGCATTATTGTTAGGTATTTGAACTATCCTTTGGATGGATGAGAGAGAAGGAAGGAGTTCTAGGGTTCCTCCGCTCATGGAGGGGTCCAAAGAAGGGCCCAAAACTCCCTCAACCTACCCCTAATGGATAAGATTTGACATCAAGAATAAAAGTCTATTGATGATGAAGATTGAAGTTCATTTTTCCATTGAAGACCCTAGCACGGACGTGGTGCCAAGGAATGGCTGTGCTGGCTAATGCACAAGTTACAGGGAAATTATCAAGATTTGTAAGCTACAACAACTTAGCCACCACGACCGTGCTACCTAGCACGGCCGTGCCATGAAGCCCTTAAAATGGTTGTGCTACCCAACACGACCATGCCATGAATCCCTCAAAATGGCTGTGCTACCCAGCACGATCATGCTAGCTGAATACAGAACATGCGTGCTAGAGGGAATGACCTCCTCTCAAACTCCACCACCACGACCATTCTACCCAGCACGACCGTTCTACCTAGCCCTTACCATGACCGTGCTGCCCAGCATGACTGTGCTACCAACCTCCATTCCACCACTTCAACATGTGATTTTGTCACTTTCTTGGAATGACTATTCTACACCACCATGGCCATTCCCACCTCTACCCACCACGGCCGTGCTGCCCAACACGGTCATTCTACCACCTAAACCCTACCATTTTCTCCACTATTTTTTCCAACAATGCCCCTACTTACCCTAGTGCTTCCACCACAACCTATATATACATGGGTGGCAGCCACAAAAGTAGGTTAGCTGCCATTACTCCTCCCCATTCCCTCCTTGAGCATTCACTGCATCCTACTTGCATTTATGCTCTCCACCCACCATTTCCACCTCATTTCCACATCAGAAACCTAGATTTCCAGGTTTCCTCCATAATCTCCCATATTCTCATGCCCTTCTACACCATTGGAGGAGAGAGGTTATCCCCAAGCTGCTAGGATGTGAAGAAGGAAGATCTACTTCAAGCTTCATGGAGTTTTATCCCCTTCTTCCCCTTTCTTTTGCCATTTCTTTGATCATGTCCAGCTAAGCCCCTAGTGGTGGGATGTTTGAGGTTAAAATGTGACTTTGATACCATGTTGGGGGAAAATAACTTGTAATGAACACGATTTCTATCTATGATGATTGCCTCTTACTTATATCTCATTTTCTATTTTATTGCATGTGATTTGTGCTTATAACATGGATTGCTTGCTTTCAGATGTTTGATGACACTTAGCTTCTAGGAGGAATTGGAGTGTATGTAGCAATCTTAGGAATGGATCCTAGGTCCAATTAGAGGATCCCTAGCTAGCCCCCTTTGTTCATACATACATATCCCCCCTTCTACAAGTGAATGTGAGATCTAAGTGTAAGTGTGATTAGTGCAATTGCCTAGAGCTTTCTAAAGGCTAGATGGCTAGTGGCATGAGGTGAAAAACCCTAATATCTACTCCCATTTCTACCCTTGGCTCTCAATTATCCTGATACCACTTACCCTAGAGACCTAGACTTGACATGTCCTAATAGAATTACACCTAACCCTAGTTCTCCAACTAGTAGTATAGGGTACATTCTAATAGCACTTGCTTTGTTGTTTGGTTTGGTAATCTAGATTGAATTGTGATAATTGCTTGCTATGTTAACAACCCACAACTAACATCCAATCACATTCCCAAACAACACACCTACCTAATCTCAGTGCTTAAAACCCATCTTGCTTTCTTAGCTTGTTCATGCTAATCTAGTTTAGTTGCTTTTGCTCAATCTAGTTAATTGCTTAATCTTTCTCTTGAGGGTTAACTTAGGTTCTTTCTCTATCTTGTGGTTAACTTAGCTCTTAGTTGCTAATTGCTCTGCTAGTTGGTGTAGCTAACCTTTTCTCTTATTTAGTTAATTTCTTAATTTAGTTCCTTAGACTTGCTTGCTTAGGATGATTTAGGGTTTGTGATAACTTATATTTCATATCTTCCTTTAATTACCTATTCACATAGTTTAACAATCAAACAACCCCTTTTAAACCCTTCTACCCTAGTCTCCACATTAGGAATGTAGCCAACGCTAACCTAGCTCTAGTACCCCCTTTGTCCCTAAGGATCAACCCCTACTCTTGCATATCACCTAAGCTACAATAGTACTCCATGCGCTTGCGGGTGACCTATTTAGTGTTGTGATCGAATATTGTTAGGGTTATTATAATTTTTGAGAGACCCATGTTCCCGAGTTTTGTGGAGTGCATCTAGTCACCTCTTGTTGGCTAGTGTGTGTGCCTCTAACTTAGAGACACCAAGCTTTCTGGCGCCATTTCCAGGGATAGAGGTGCTCAACCTACCGAGTTAGTGTAGCTTAGCCTTTCCTATTGCCCTCATCATTGCTATTCTTTATTCTTTTTTCACTTTTGCATATTGTCATTCTAACTTGGTTTCTTATTGTTTGTTTGTGTATTGTGCAGGTGACAGTTGTGCATGCGCCACACACATTCTACTTGTACCGTCTCGGTGTTGTACGACCCCGAGATAGGTAGGAGAAGATGCCAAAGCTGCCGCAACCAACATTGAGAAGCCAAGATGGGTGACCACATGGTAGACAACAACCTTCATGGGAATGCTTAGCCACCTCCACCACAGCCCAACCGCCCGCTCCATGATTATTTCACCCCGAGGAACTACAATTCTCCCATTACCACCCTAGTTGACCAAATGCCGGGTCAACAGTTCTCCATTCCACCCGCACTCCTTGAACTCCTTTCTACCTACTATGGGATGGAGAATGAGAATCCCTACCATCATATCGATGAATTCCTTGAGACTTGTTCCACATTCCATACCCCCATCGCTACAGATGACTCCATCCAGTAGACTCTCTTCCCATTCTCTCTAAAGGAAAAAGCTAAAGAATGGTACATTTCGAAGATGGAGTTGGTGACTTAGAATGAGGTCAAAAATGATTTTCTCAAAAAGTTCTTCCCAATTGTCAAGCTAACTCACATGAGAAGATGTATCACTACCTATTCCCAAAAGGAAAATGAACCTTTCCTCGAGGTATGGGAAAGGTTCCAAAATCTCCTTCGCAACTGCCCCCACCACAAAGTACCATTTTGGTAGCTAGTCCAAGCCTTCTACACCGGCCTTGAAGAATTGAGCCAGAACAACATTGCCTCATAATGTGGAGGCACATTTATGGTGAAGCCACCCGAGGAGTCATGGCCATTGTTTGAATACCTTGTTGAAAATTCCCACCATCAAGTTTCTATAAAAGGGGAACATTGCAGCCGGAACTATGTCCCTCCACTTTTTTTCGTAGCTCCAACCCGTAATGTTTCCAACCCTGACATGATGAAAATGATGGCAAACATGATGAATATGATGAAGAACCAAGCTGGTGGTTCTTCTAGTCAATCCACCACGGAAGTTGAAGCTGAAGAAGAAGTTCATGCCTTGCACTCTTTTGGCAACTGGAACAATCAAGGCCCCATGTCCAACACTTACACTCCCGAGTGGAGGAACCATCCAAATTTTTCATAGAAACAAAAAAATGAATACGCTCAAGGATAAGGGCAACTAAGGACACAATATAGCTCCAAGTTTGAAGATGAAGTACTTGGAAGATTAAGAAGTTTGGATGAGGTGAAGATGGATGTATCCTCACATGGGCAGTCCATCAACCATCTTGAGAAAAGATTGGATCAAATCTCTCTCTCACTTGTTAGGAGGGAGGAGGGAAGACTCCCATCTCAACCAATGCCGAATCTAAACAATGATGTCACTTTCCTAGGAAACACTCAAAGTTCATATGCTCCACCTTCATACAAAGCACCACCAAATCCTTGTGCTCCACCACCTCCTCAAGCACCCCTCAACTATCAATATGCTCCACCTCCACCTCATTCATACTAACATCCACCTCCACGATACCACCCCCATCCACAACAACCGCAACCACCACAACAACCACAACCATAATTCATCCTCCAAAACCCAAATTCACCTCACCAAAGACCACCACCACCCCAACAACCACAACCACCTCCACAAGCCTTTTCTTCTACTACCCATGAGCATGTGAAGGCAGTAATAGTTTTGAGGAGTGGCTGGACTTTGGAGCAACCCCGTGATACTGTTGTCGGTGATAGAGTAGCCAGTGAGGATAGAGGTGATATTGTGTTTGGACATGTTGATATTGAGATACAACTTGATGATACTGTGATGAGAGCTACAGTTGATATTGTGACACAGGGCAGTGATACTGTGATACTGAGCAGTGAACCCTATGATTCCCATTGATGATACTAGTGATATGAGCCATTTGAGAGCCCAACTCCCCCCATTTCCTGATGCTCTTAAGGAGCCTTCTATTGAGAGGAGAAGAAAGAAACATACTGAAGACTTCCTTGAGACTTTCAAACAAGTGAAAATCAACATTCCTTTGCTTATGCGGTCAAGCAAATTCCTTCTTATGCTAAGTTCTTAAAAGATTTGTGCACCTTTAAGAGAAAGACAACATGGATGACCCCAAAGAAAGTCAAGCTCACTGAGCAAGTGAGCTCAATTCTACAGTGCACCATGCCAAGAAAGAGGAAAGATCCCAGTGCTCCCATCATTTCATGCTACATTGAGGCACATCACATAGACCAAGCCCTTCTTGACTTGGGTTCTAGCGTTAACTTGATGTCATATGATGTGTTTACCGAGCTCCACATGGGACAATTGAGTCTAGATCATTGTACTTTGTAGTTGGATGACCGATCAGTAAAGACGCCTAGAGGGCGTATTGATGACATGCTTGTGAGATTTGATGATGAGACTTCTACCTTCTTCCCTACTAACTTCATTGTCTTAGACATGGAAAAAGATACAAGAAGGGTACCTATCATCTTGGGAAGGTCATTCTTAGCCATAGATGATGCAGTGATTCATGTGAGGCCCAGGACTATGTATGTGACATTCATGTACATGAAGATCCGGTTGAACATCTTTAAATCTTCAGCCATAACTGAGGTGATAGGGGCCACTGAAGAAGATTGCTATCTCGTTGAATGCCTTGATGAGATTGTGGAGGAATGCCTACCTATGTGCATTCATACTGCCACTTAAGGTAGAGGTTTAGGGCCAGTAGTTGAGTTCCTAGATGATGATGATGGAAAGGATGAGGAGAATGAGCTATCCTTGGTGGTTGCAAGTGAAGACCTCCCATCTATTCCTGAACCATTAAAGAGATCTCTTGAAGAACCTCCAACTCTTGAACTGAAGTTACTCCTAGAAGGATTGAAGTATGCTTTTTTAGGTTCAAATGAAACCCTCATGGTGATCATTTCTTCCATTCTCTCACCAGAAAAAGAGGAGGCATTGATA
Organism: Alisma plantago-aquatica; assembly: GCA_963693085.1. Classification (NCBI taxonomy): domain Eukaryota; kingdom Viridiplantae; phylum Streptophyta; class Magnoliopsida; order Alismatales; family Alismataceae; genus Alisma; species Alisma plantago-aquatica. Next base: position 220,895,362 of record OY856415.1, read on the forward strand.
AAAGTCTTGAAGAAGAACATCCAAGCCATTGCATGGTCTATTGCTGATTTGAGGGGTATTGACCCCTCCATCTGTGTGCATAGGATATATTTAGAGGATGATGCAAGGCCGGCCCACCAAATGCAAAGGAAGTTGAATCCAAAGCTGAAAGAAGTTGTAACTCAGGTGGTTGTGAAGTTGCTAGATGCTGGGATCATTATTCAATTTTTGATAGTACGTGGGTGAGTCCCATCTAGGTTGTACCTAAAAAGGGTGGGATCACTGTGGCAGAGAATGCGGATGGTGAGCTCATGCCAGTTAGAGAACAATCAAAGTGGAGAATGCATGTTGACTATAGGAATCTCAATGAAAAGATCAAGAAGGACCACTACCCTCTCCCATTTCTTGACTAGATTCTAGAGAGGCTAGTGGGGCAAAGCTTCTATTGTTTCCTTGATGGGTACTCTGGATACTTCCAAAATAGTGTGCATCCTGCGGACCAAGAGAAGACAACACTCACTTGCCCAAGTGGCACATTTTCCTATCAAAGAATTCCATTTGGGCTATGTATGCCCCATCTACATTTCAGAGATGTGTGACCTCAATTTTTGTTGATATGCTTGATTCATCGCTGGAAGTGTTCATGGATGATTTCTCCGTTTTTGGTAAATCCTTTGACGAATGCTTACTTTATTTGGCTTCTATTTTTGAGAGATGCATAAAGGTTCACCTAGTTCTATCTTGGGAGAAGAGCCATTTCATGGTACACGAAGACATTTTTATGGTCCACCGGGTTTCAAAGGATGGGATTGAAGTTGATAGGGCCAAGGTGTGCCTCATTTCTACGCTTACCATTCCTTCCACCGTAAGACATATCCAATCTTTCTTGGGACATGCAGGTTTCTACCGCCGCTTCATCAAAGACTTTAGTAAGATATCGAGACCTCTATGTCACTTGTTGGAGAAGGATGTTGAGTTTCATTTTGATGACAAGTGCGTTGAAGCCTTCAACCACTTGAAGGAAAGGCTAGTTTCTGCTCCTATAATGCATCCCCCAGACTTCTCTTTTGCATTTGAGATTATGACTGATGTATCTGACATGGCAGTGGGGGCTATGCTGGGCTAAAGAGTTGGCTGTATTCCACATGCTATCTACTATGCAAGCAAGACTCTAGATGAAGCCCAAAGAAACTACAAAACTACCGAGAAAGAGTTGCTTGTAGTTATCTTCGCTCTTGACAAGTTTAGATCATATCTTCTACAAAATAAGGTGATTGTCTATACAGACCATGCTGCTTTGAAATATCTAATGGCAAAGAAAGACTCCAAGCTGAGGTTGATCCATTGGATATTGTTTCTTCAAGAGTTTGATATTGAGATTGTAGACAAGAAGGGAGTAGATAATTCTGCCACCGACCATCTCTCCCGAATCAAAGCACCTTTTGATGACACAAGTAGAATCAAAGAGACATTGCCGCATGGGCAACTGTTCCTACTCTCAACTGCTCAAATGTTGTGGTATCAACACATAGCAAACTTCTTAGCTAGTGGGAGGATACCAAATACTTTGATGAGGGAGGAAAGAAGAAGGTTATTGGCCAGAACAACCATGCTAGCATAGAACGATCGTGCTGGACAAGTTGGATTCAATAGGGAAAACTCAAGTTTTGGGCACGGGAAGCACAACTGTGCTGGGCAGAATGGTTGTCTTGGCATCTAGCCAGCACGACTGTGCTGGCTAGAACGACCGTGCTGGCCCATGCCCATCACTTAAGTTGCTCGATTTTGCCCGAGCTAGCACGACCCAAACCTCATTTCCACGAGCCAGAATGACTGTTCCGCGCGAAGGGGCGATTAGGGCAAGCTCCATTCACCCCCAAATCAACTCCTCTTGCTCCTAAACTCCGTATTTGAGTTCTCCTTGGTCCCCAATCATCTTCCCTAACCTCAAGCTTCATTTTCCACCTTTCATCACCACTGATTTCTCCACTTCCAAGAAAATTTCACCCCTACAGCCGGAGAGTTCATTTTTTGTTGTTCTTGCTTGATTTTCACCAAAAATCTTTACAAATATGAAGAGCACGGGCAAGGCAATCAAAAAGGGAGTAGAGAAGACAATGGACCTCCTCACTGGAGGCAAAAGCCGCTCCAAGTGGACCTCCCATTCACAATAGTCTAGAGGTGCGTCGTCACCATCAAATTCCATCTCCCGATCCTTCAGACGTTCAACATCGATGAGCGGCTCCCGACACCGATCCTCCCCCAACGACCACACCAGGATCCAAGCTACAACCTTCGAGGAGGAGGAGGAGGAGGAAGAAGAAGAATAAGAAGAAGAAGAACTAGAGAACATCGTGGATTAGATGGAATTTGATGCACCGACGCATGAAAGAAGGGCTAAGAAGATAGCCAAGGCATCCTCCACATGATACTTCCCCGACCAACACTTGCAAGACACTCCACCTCATCAGCACAACCACACACTGCACAACAGCCCATTAGGCACCGGTTGGTGGTTGAGGAAGAGGCTGCAGATGCACCCATCCAGATGGTGCCCTTGAACTTGGACACAAGTTCGGGGTCACACACATATGAGGAGGAAGTAATAGATGACACTGAAAGTGAGGAAATGGAAGATGTGATAGTGGATTTTTTGTCCAAATTGGAGGAGGACAGGATGAAGTGGGTTGGGAAGCAGCCCGAGGAAGTTGCATACAGGATAGGCACAACAAGGCGAGTGTTCACACCTCCACTTCACCCTGAGTGCACCACTAGGAGAGTGATGCACACAAGATATGCCTGCCCCAACACCATGCAAGCCCTAGGAATGCATGTTGTTGTCAAAGATCTCTTGGATCCATGTGGATTGTACAAATTGTTGACTACTGTGGAAGAAACATACTTAGAGACAACTCATGAGTTTTTTGGGTCTCTAGAGAAAGTGCATTATCATGGGGACGATGCAATCAAATTTAGGCTCAGTAACTCCAATCATGTGATAAAGGATTCCAACCGCAACAAGATTTTTACACCAGCACCTGAGATTGCCCAAAAGTTTTCCAGGGGAAGGTATGACAAAAATGGGAAATGCAGCTATGCCAAGATGTGAGAAACATTCACTGGTGAAAAATCCTTTGCAATGGGAAAGTAAAAAACAAGCAAGATTTTCAATCCCACTATGAGATATATTTAGAAAGTCCTCCCTAATTCTGTCTTTGGGCGATACGACAATCAATGCTGTTGTTCTCAGAAAGACTTGTTTGTGATGTCAGTGACGGCGATTCATGGTTATGTGAATCTAGGGATGATGATGATAGATCACTTAAAGACAATTTCTTCCAAGACAAAGCTTTCTTTCATCATGGGAAGGATTGTGACCACAATAGAGAAGGCACTTGATTGTGATCTCTAGAACTCCACAAGGGCAGAATGGGCCAAGTTGATTGATTTGAACTATCTTAAGAGGTCCCAGATGATTTCCATAAGAGATGAGAAGATCATTTACTACATGAACCCCAGATACCCTGGCCTCACTCTGGAGCTGCCTTATCATTCCGCTACTCTTCTTGAGGGTATCTGACCATTGGAAAATCAGGCTGCATGAATTTCTAGATTTGAACATGCATTCCCTAGAGAGGACTATAGAGAAGTGACAATGGACTTACTAGAGGGTGGAGGTGAAACAAATGTGCTAGAGCAACAACGTATATTAGAGTAGACACGCCGCACATGACCGAGAGAGGAGGACTTTGATGCACAACCACCTCCAACGAATGCATACGATATGTCATCCATCCATGCACAGTTCGAGGTGATTCAGAAGACGTAGCATGATATGTGGTTAGATCAACATCAAATGCATCACCAGATCAACCACATGTACCAGTTCTAGCATGTGATGGTGCAGAGAAACCCCTAATGTGGGGAGGATTTTTGGGGAGCCCTTTCTGGTTATCAGGAGTCATACTTGCCTCCACAAGCAGACTACTAGGGCCACTACTACCAACACCCATGTTACAACCTCAAATTTGCATATGTTTTCATAATTGAAATGTAATGATTTTATGAATATGGACTTAATTGAAAAGGTTTTATGCTTTTCTTCAAAAGATGGATTTCTTTGCAAATATCCCTTTGGATAGGAATTTTGTGATTCCTACTATTATGTTAATACAATAAGGATATAAAAGAGAAGAAAAGAAGAAAAGTCCAAATATTATAAAAATATACAAGATAATGAATACTAAGCAAAGTATTGATGAAAATATATGGAAATCTCTAGAAAGTGGCATTAATGGCCACAATTGAGTAAATTTTGTTTATATGTGATTTCTAATAAAGGAAATAGGAAAAGAGGAAAACGGAAATAAAAGATAAAGAGAAATCCTTGAAAAGAATTATTTTAATAAAGAAATAAATAAGATAATGAGAAATAATGGTTGTAGATGCATCTAGAAGGATAATAAGTATGCTTCAAAAAGGAATTTCGAAATCTTAGGATTTATTGGGAGTCCAAGGAGTCCCAATGGAGAAGAAGAAAGAGAAAATACAAATAATACAAAAATATGAGGATAATGTGCTACATAGTTAATGACTCTTTGGTATTATAAAAAAGAAATACTTTTTGCTATAAGAAAGTAAAATTTCGTGGCCAATGGATTAAAAGCCAAGCACAAACAAGATGAAAGAGATAATTTTCGGATTTCCTAATAACTAAGGAATATGGATTATCAAGGAGATGAGTAAAAGGAGAGATTACTTTGTAAGCAAGGAAAGTAGGTTTCCTAATGAAGAGGGGGACTTGTTTCCTCTTGGTTGAGCATCCTAGGGCGTTGCTATCTTCCCCTATATAAGGGTTGAACCCTTAGCCCCGAGCCCAAGAGAATCTCAGGCATCCCTCTCTCTTCTCCTTCTTCTTTTTGTGCAAACCCTAGCCATGAGAGGGTAGAGAAACCCTGGAGCAAACGAGGGGCCATGGAGTGGTCTTGATGGAGGCCTGATGTTCCTACAACAACATGAGGCTAATCAACCATCATCCCTATGCTCTCGCCTATGCGATACACCTGTAGGAGGGCTGCACCATGGCTGCGAGTTGCAGACCTGCCCAGCCCGATCCTAGCCACATAAACCACATCTTGGGACCTCCGCAGATGCGGCGGAGGGTGGAGGTCCCTACTGAGCTCCCGGCCTTAGGGGAGGTGGGAGGAGACCCCACAGGCACTTGAAGTCGGCGACAACTAGGGATCGCGAGGAGGAAGAAGACCGGACGAGCTTTTGATGGATTTGCCCCTCTGAGTTTTAAAGAGCCAAGAAGCCGCATGAGGGTATAAGTGTAATTCCGTTATGTTTTCAATCGGTCGAGCTACGTTGCAAGGGATTGTTGATGTGTCAACATCCCATTGGTCCAAGTAAGTGATTTTTTTAAAAATCATATCTAATTAATGGTAGCTTGGATGGATACATATAATATATGAATTTTGCTCAGAAAAATGTGAAGAATCCACTAAAAATAGACCAAGATCCTAATTCCTTTTGCAATTCTAAAAGTAGTTTAAGTTATCAACTTTAATGCATTAATGTTGAAGAAACCCTAATCTATGATGATTAATAATTTGGGAAGGGTTATATGGATGTTTAAAGTTGATATTAACTTGTTGTTATAAAAGGAAAAATTTGATCCAAAAGGATAATGATTATGCATAGTTTAATTAATTTAAGGTTCCATATACACGAATATTCTTTAATGGACTTTGAAACCCTAATTGAGCATATTGGTTGAATTCATGTTACTTAATTATTGAAATTGAGTATTTGCAACTTGTTGGTTAGTTATTAACAAACTTGAACCTGATCTAGATGTTTCTTGCATGGTTTAGGGTTTTACACCAAATAAGAATGATTTAGCACTTAGAAACCCTAAGGGTAAAAGAGAAAAAGATCACTTTTAATTTGATATATGTGATAATATGCTGTTGGAAGATGATCCTAATCCTGTTGAACGAAATAGGTTAGAATCATTAGGGTTTAAGAGCAATTTTTCCTAACTAGGGTTTGTAGTGATAAAAGTATAAGAAAAACCCTAACTGCACCGGAATCCCTAAAAGTGGACTAGAAACCCTAGGAAGCAAGCTAGGTTTAATAGATCTTGATGACATGATTTATGATAGGAAATTATATGCATATTTCAAGATCTCTTTGTGTGCTTTCTTGCCTATTGGATTTCTTACATTGATTGGATTATTTCTGTCCCAAATCAACCTGACAGGTATGTGGTTATTTATGATTAACCGCTTCAGTTTCATAGAGATTTCTCAGATGATTGATCGAATTGAATGTAACCTATCTTCTTGGATGTTCATATATGCGAATTCATAGAGTCACTATGATTAACAAAATTATAATATAAATGTGTATTCTCACACCTACATGCCACTCTAATGTATGATGCAATGAGGTCAAGCCCAATTGGGAAGACCAATGGGCACCATGAGAGGTGACCCCAGGCACCAAGCTCAGGATAGAGAAGGTGGACTTATGATATTGCATGACTAATGGGCACCAAGCTCAGGATGGAGAAGGTGGCCTTATGTCTATTGCAAAAGAGAAACCCTAAAGAGGGTATTCCAGGGTTAGGGAAAAAGCGGTGGAGAATGTCACATTGAAGATGTAAATTGGATTGTTAATTAACTTGATTGTGATATTTAGGTTGTTATCAATATATGTGAAATTTTGGTTGTCTCCACATACGACATATTCATTTATGCTGAACGACGTTTTGTTTGTCGGTGTTTTAGGTACAATACTGAAAAGGACAAATAGTAAAGTGGCATATTATGAAAATAAGAATCAAAGTGCAACGAGGATTAGTTAGGATAGATTGAAGCTGTGGATAGAAGTTAGATATCCAAAATTTTTAAAAGGTATGCAAAGTTTTATTTTATTCCAACTTTCAGTATAGTTTTTGGTAGGATTTAGTAATTACTATTGATTATTTGTCAAACCATTGATCTAGAAAATTGGGCTAACGACTCTGACCTTTTGGTCTCCCTTAATTGGGGGTTACCGGGAGGCGGGGTCATTACATTTGGTATCAGAGTATTGGTTCCTCATTTAATCTTTAGTAATTATTAAATTTTACAAACTCTATAGAACCCAAGGGAGTTATTAGAGGATTTTCCAAAGATTGAGGTGTCTAGAAAAGGATCACATTCCGGGGGCTGGCAAGATTTTCCTTCACCCTGCTAGTCGGTCATGAGGACTCCCGGATGTAGTGTGACTGCCTGGCCAATGTCTGAGGTTTTGACTCGAAATAAGATACCTTTAGGACTCTCTCATCTATTTTCGTCCCTTCTCAACCCTAATTCTATTAAGATTCTAAGGTTTATGATTTTCTCTCTCTTCCTCACCCTCTTGAGGATAGGGTATGTATGATAAGGTTAAGGAATCCTCCACCAAATTAATGAAAAACATGTAAACAAGATGTCATGGACATAAGCTTAATAGTTTAAGCGTAAACTAAAGATTAGTTGCATGCTTAGTTCGTATGACATGTGTTGTCATGCCCTCAGGAGAGACCTGAGGCTAGACCTTCTTGTTTGGAGGATACCTATGATAGTATGTGCCTTGTGAGGTTGGCTGACCCAGTACCTTTGGCGACCCAACCCTGTGAAGGGTCGTAAATGTTAGGGTGAAGGATAACTCCTTCATTGATGAGGTTAGTGAAGAACATATAGAAACCCTATGGGCTTATTTGAGCATGCCATAGTATGCACCCAGAGTACGATAGTAGTGCTGGAAGTAGGATAAAACCCATGCCAAAAGGGCATGTTGGATAACTTATGAAATAAGCATAAAGAGTTATGGATAATCTTGAGCGAACATAGGTTTGATCATACGTTTCACCCCTATAGGTGTATGCATGAGAGCTTGATCCACCTTCATGGAGAGAGAACCTCTAGAAGTAAGGTTGGTTGTAGGGTTAGCTCTAGAGAGAGAGAGAGCAGGACCCAAGAAAGAAGGTTGGAAGCTTAGACTCCAAGATATAGGAACAGTGAGGAGTTGGGTATGTTTTAAACTAGAATGGACGACCTATGCGGATGGTTGTGGTTGCCTCTTGAACGATCCCTGGAGGCCTATGGTATCTTGGTTTCCTTTAGAGGAACCAAACCCTAAGAAGAAGGATGAGGCTGCTGATACCTATGTGTAGATGATATAGGTGCTTACCTTCTAAGGATAGGAAAACAAGTTCCTTAGACCCTGAGGAGGCTTAGTAATAAGTTGGGAGGCCTCATACCTAGTTGGGTGTCCTTGAAGAGGACTCGACTCTGAGGTGTTGTTCATATGGAAGAAATATAGAACGTGCATGTTATACCTCCTACATGTATGGTTCATGGTTGGAATGCTGAGCTTGCACTTAGCCATCTCTTACAGGAAAGTGAACCTAGGGTTCCTAGACCTAAGAGGGGAAGTAGTAGTACCTAGTGCACCTGATGCTCATGATGGGATTTGAGTTTCTATAGATTCGAGCATGGCACTCCGCATGTTTATGGAAAAAAACCCCTTAGACTAAGGTGTATGTTTGATGAGCCCCTCACGTATAGGTTGGTGACATATGTAAGTATGATGATGGTTCAATGTGAAGGAATTGAAACAAGTATGACCTATCAGGGAGACCTAGCATGGTTTAGTAGGTGGTATGCTTGTTAGCTATGTGCCTTAGTAGCTTGCTAGGGCTAAGCATGCTCATGTGGATGTAAACCCTAGACATAGGGACGTTTGTGACCCTTACTGCTATGAGGATATAGTTTCCTCCCATCTTGGGAGAGGGACCCTTCTGTAGGGTATGTACCAACTTTTGTTGGGTTGAGGTAACCCAAAGAGGTCTCATAGGATCTTGAGAATCTAAGTGGAGAGTACATAGTATGAGAAGGAACCGGTAGACCCATAGATAACCATCACTAAGTGCATGTGGATGTGTTACCATGGAGGTAACCAGTATGGGGCCTGACCAAGGTAGGTAGGTCGCCCTAATCCCTATGAAAGGATGTAAGTCAGACCATGAATGTTGAGAGAGATGATGGAGACTTGGGTAAGGTTTCAAGTTGGATATGTACTATGTTAGAATCCTAAGTCTATCCTAGGGTCAGGTAGGGATAAGACTGATGGGAGTAGGAGTTGCCTAATTCCCTAGTTGCACATGACCATAGGGTCGGGAGGTAACAACTAACATTGTCTGAGGGCCATGGGTTAGGAGATTGATCACCTTCATGAACTCATGAGACCCAAAGGATAGATGAGGAGGGCATTCTCTGGATGCATAAGGGAAGAGGGATGACCCCAAAAGTGCCGACACCCTATAGACCTAGAGGAGATGACCAAGGATGATATGATGACCCAAGTGGGTTCGAAACCAATTTTTCATGGAAGTAAACTTGATATCAAGATGTTCATGATGTAGAGACATGTGATGCACGCTTCCAGTTAGATTTGAAGGTGTACTGGCGATGTGGGATGTGCCATCTCTACTCTTAGAATGGGAAGAACTCTGTATTTGGACTGCAACCAAATGCTTATTTCCTCTTGTTATGGGAGTGAGAGATAGGACAATACACATGCCATATACCAAGGATAAAGATGATGTGAGTGGAAACGTTGCTATGATATATGAGGATAGAGATAATAACATACCCTTGTGGAGTGTACGATGTGTGGATGGTTTACAAACACCAAGAGAACTAAGGTAGTCATCTTATAAGGATGCCCTTATCATGAGTTGTATGGGATTTATGAGTTATATAAGTTTGAGTTTGATAACTAGGAAGATGAGCTCTGAGTTTTCTTAATGAAAATAGACCTAAAGTCTGATATGAGATGATAAGTGGAATACATGGAGGTCTATGTCTTCACTGTTACCTAGCACATAAAGATGAAAGGTGGTAATGGATTCTCTAATTAAGATGCAACTATCTAGTTTAGCTAGTAGAAAGGCTGGAAGAGGTGGTTAGGTGAACCCTAAGTTTGTGATATATGTTTGGCTAACACTCATATGTCAAAAGATTCGTTGATCAAGTTAATGGTTGCTTGGTTAGCCAACCTAGGACTAGTTGTGATAGAAGGATGGTTGTAGAACCTCAGATGCACTTCTCTGGAAAAGAAGGTGATGAAACCCACAACTAGAGTGTTTTAGGGTTTCAGACGAACCAACCTTGAGGAATCATGACATATAGGAGATCATAATTTTAAGTTCACCCTACACCATGGTACTACGAAGATAGTAAGTTGCAGTAGTACTTTGGATGCCTAAGATGAAGTTGCATGTGGCTTGTCGCCATGCATGTCAGGAAGTGAAGGACGAACACCAGTGACCTAGTGAGTTGATATAGAGGATAAAGAGTCACTGAGAGGGAATGGGAGTCAATCACTATGGACGTTGTGGTAAGTCTCCCATGGACCAAAGAAGGTCAAGATGCAATATGGGTTATGGTAGATCGCCTTACCTAGATGACATAATCTGAGAAGAGAGAGTACTGTCAAGGGACAGATCTGGTTGAACTACATGTAAGAGAGATGATTCAACTACACCATGATGTGAGTTCAAAAGTTCTTGAGTATGACCTAAAGTTTCACTTCCATGCAGTGGAAGTAGGTACATGAAGAACTTGATGTTAGCACAACTTATCACCCCTAACTGATGGTTAGTATGATACAAACTAGAAGGTCTGATGAGAGCATGTGTGCTCGTTCAGGGTGATATATGGAGATAGTTATTATCCTATAAAAGATGCGATGATAGCCACCATAGCCAGTATCAGGATCTAAGAAGCTCTGAAGGGAGGTTGTGTCGGTCACCGCCTCACTATGATGTTGTCGGTGAGAGGACCTTGTGAAGGTTAGAGAGACCACAATGTGTGCAGATGAAGTCACTTTGATCATGCGATGGTTGAGAAAGCCCAGGGGCGACATGAGTCGTGAGCTGATGCGAAGCAGACTGACATGCAGTTCACTATGGGAGAATATGTGATGTGAAAATCTGACCCCTCTAAGCTATAGTTGAGAAAGCTGAGTCCCCGATACATGTGTCCATTCGGGATGGATTGGTGAAGATGCTTATGTTTAGCCTTACCCCTAATTATAACGTAATGTATGATGTGTTCCATGAGTCCGATCTAGAGCACTATGTGAGGTACCCAAGCCATGTGAGGTACCCAAGCCATGTGCTGAGCCATGGACCTATTTAGTTTTGAGAGAAGCTGAAATGTCCTGAGTCACCTATGAGGGTATGAGATACCAATGTGAGAGAGAGCTCAGATGTAAGAATATGAGATGATGAAGGTTCTTGCAAAGCACCATGGAGAGGGTAAAGCCACATGAGAGCCATGATGAACATGAGGAAGTCTTATCCTGCTTGTTTGTATGTTTGATGGAATTTTGAGGGAAAAATTCCTACAAGAGGGGAAGGATGTTACAACCTCAATTTTGCATATGTTTTCATAATGGAAATGTAATAATTTTATGAACATGGACTTAATTGAAAAGGTTTTATGATTTGCTTCAAAAGATGGATTTCTTTGCAAATATCCCTTTGGATAGGAATTTCGTGATTCCTACTATTATTTTAATCCAATAATGGATATAAAAGAGAAGAAAAGAAGAAAAGTCCAAATATTAGAAAAATATACAAGATAGTGAATATTAAGCAAAGTATTGATGAAAATATATGGAAATCTCTAGAAAGTGGCATTAATGGCCACAATTGAGTAAATTTCATTTATATGTGATTTCTAATAAAAGAAATAGGAAAAGAAGAAAAAGGAAATAAAAGATAAAGAGAAATCCTTGAAAATAAATCTTTTAATAAAGAAATAAGTAAGATAATGAGAAATAATGGTTGTAGACGAAGGATAATAAGAATCCTTCAAAAAGGAATTTTGAAATCTTAGGATTTCTTGGGGTCCAAGGAGTCCCAATGGAGAAGAAGAAAGAGAAAATACAAATAATACAAAAATATGAGGATAATGTGATGCATAGTTAATGACTCTTTGGTATTATAAAAAAGAAATACTTTTTGCTATAAGAAAGTAAAATTTCATGGCCAATGGATTAAAAGCCAAGCACAAAGAAGATGAAAGAGACAATTTTTAGATTTCCTAATAACTAAGGAATATGGATTATCAAGGAGATAAGTAAAAGGAGAGATTACTTTGTAAGAAAGGAAAGTAGGCTTCCTAATGAAGAGGGGGACTTGTTTCCTCATGGTTGAGCATCCTAGGGCGTTGCTATCTTCCCCTATATAAGGGTTGAACCCTTAGCCCCGAGCCCAAGAGAATCTCAGGCATCCCTCTCTCTTCTCCTTCTTCTTTTTGTGTAAACCCTAGCCATGAGAGGGTAGAGAAACCCTGGAGCAAACGAGGGGCCATGGAGTTGTCTTGATGGAGGCCAAATGTTCCCAAGACCTGAGGTTGATCAAACATCATCCCTATGCTCTCGCCTATGCGATACACCTGCAGGAGGGCTGCACCATGGCTGTGAGTTACAGACCTGCCCAACCCAATCCCAACATCTCAGCCACATCTTGGGACCTCTGCGGATGTGGCGGAGGGCGGTGGAGGTAGGGCGGCGGTCCCTACTGAGCTCCAGGCCTTGGGGGAGGTGGGAGGAGGCCCCACGAGCAGCTGAAGTTGGCGACAACTAGGGATCACGAGGAGGAAGATGACCGGACGAGATTTTGATGGATTTACCCCTTCGGGTTTTAAAGAGACAAGAGGCTACACGAGGGTATAAGCATAATTCCGTTATGTTTTCAATCGGTTGAGCTACGTTGCATGGGATTGCTGATGTGTCAGCATCCCATTGGTCCAAGTAAGTGATTTTTGTAAATATCGTATCTAATTAATGGTAGCTTGGATGGATACATATAATATATGAATTTTGCTCAGAAAAATGTGAGGAATCCATTAAAAATAGACTTTGATCCTAATTCCTCTTGCAATTAGAAAAGTAGTTGAAGTTGTCAACTTTAATGCATTAATGCTTAAGAAACCATAATCTATGATGATTAATAATTTGGGAAGGGTTATATGGATGTTTAAAGTTGATATTAACCCGTTGATTATTAAAGGACACATTTGATCCAAAAGGATAATGATTATGCATAGTTTAATTAATTTAAGGTTCCATATACATGAATATGCTTTAATGGACCTTGAAACCCTAATTGAGCATATTGGTTGAGTTCATGTTACTTAATTATTGAAATTGAGTATTTGCAACCTGTTGGTTAGTTAATAATGAACTCGAACCTGATCTAGATGTTTCTTGCATAATTTAGGGTTTTACACCAAATAAGAATGATTAAGCACTTAGAAACCCTAACTTAGGGTAAAAGAGAAAAACATCACTTTTAATTTGATATATGTGATAATATGCCGTTGGAAGATGATCCTAATCCTGTTGAACGAAATAGGTTAGAATCATTAGGTTTTAAGAGAAATTTTTCCTAACTAGGGTTTGTAGTGATAAAAGTATAAGAAAAACCTTAACTTCAATGGAAACCCTAAAAGTGGACTAGAAACCCTAGGAAGCAAGCTAGGTTTAATAGATCTTGATGACATGATTTATGATAGGAAATTATATGCATATTTTAGGATCTCTTTGTGTGCTTGCTTGCCTATTGGATTTCTTACATTGATTTGATTATTTCTTTCCCAAATCAGCCTGATAGGTATGTGGTTATTTATGATTAACCGCTTTAGTTTCACATAATTTTCTCGAATGATTGATCAAATTGAATGCAACCTATCTGCTTGGATGTTCATATATGCAAATTCATAGAGTCACTATGATTATCACAATTATGATATAAGTGCGTATTCTCGCACCTACATGCCACCTTGATGTATGATGCAATGAGGTCAAGCCCAAGAGGGAAGACCAATGGGCACCATGAGAGGTGACCTTAGGCACCAAGCTCAAGATGGAGAAGGTGGCCTTATGTCTATTGCAAAAGAGAAACCCTAAAGAGGGTATTCCAGGGTTAGGGCGAAAGTAGTGGAGAATGTCACATTGAAGACATAAATTGGATTGTTAATTAACTTGATTGTGATATTTAGGTTGTTAGCAATATATGTGAAATTTTGGTTGTCCCCACATACCAACATACATTCATTTATGCTGACCGACATTTTGTTTTTCGGCATTTTAGGTACAATATTGAAAAGGACAAACAATAAAGTGGCATATTATGAAAATAAGAATTAAAGTGCAAGGAGGATTAGTTAGAATAGATTGAAGCTGTGGATAGAAGTTACATATCCAAAGTTTTTAAAAGGTATGCAAAGTTTTATTTTATTCAACCTTTCAGTATAGTTTTTGGTAGAATTTAGTAATTACTATTGATTATTTGTCGAACCATTGATCTGAAAAATTGGGCTAACGACCTTGACCTTTTAGTCTCCCTTAATTGGGGGTTACTGGGAGGCAGGGTTGTTACAACCCACCTCCACAAGATGGCCCGCTACAGGATCCCACACCACCACAACCATGACTTCTACCCTATCATCCCTAAGATTTAGTTTCCTGCTAAGGACAACATGGTTCAAAAGTTTTGGGTGGTAGGGTGGTAAGCCCTCCGTCTCAGCTTATTTTGTTTGATTTCCTATTCCACCTGATCGTTGTTTGTTTGATCTTAATTCATCTAGTGTAGATTTTCTTTTGGTTGCATTAATGCATACATGTAGTTTACTTCCATGCATTTTTACGTAATTTTTCAAAATTTTTGCTCTTTGTCACCCCATGTCACACATTGCATTTCCATGTAGATTTTTGTAATTTTTGTGTGTTTTAAGTAGGATTTGCTACTTTATGATTTAAATTCCCTAAAAGTTAGGTTTAGAAGTGATTGAATGCAAATTGGCACCATTTTGGCCAATTTTTCCCATACTTGAATGTTCTTGCCTATAAGCATGTTTTGACTTAATCTCTACTTTTTTAGTCTTTTGACAAATGCATGCCATTTCTTAGAGTTTATTGCTATATGGTCTTGATTGTTGACTTTTTACATGTGCACCAGTTCTCTTAAATTTGTGAATGTTTCGGTTGAATTGTGAATTGAGCAAGTTACAAATGCTCAGATCCTATGGAATCACTTGATATAAATGTGAATCTCATGTTGTTCAATCATGTGGTGTGATATCATTCGATGAAGTGTTGGATTAGATTTCATGTAGGAAATCTTATGTTGAAGACTACACTAATGACCCCTCTTTGACCCGACTCTTATTTCACCATCTTCATACCTCCCCGCCTCATGAAAGGATGCCCTAGTGCACATATCAGCCTTGGCCACCTCCAAAAGTTTAGGGGTGGCAATATCTATATCTCTCAGCTTCATTCTACCCACCATATGCCCTATCTACACCAAGGGAAAAAGAAAAGAAGAAAATAAAAATAAAAAAATAAAATAAAAAGATGCTCCTGTTTAAGAGCATCTAAATAAAGAAAAGATGAGTGTTCTATGTAATAACACTCCAAAAATATTTCTACGACCCTTTCTTCTATTTTCATACCTATTGGGCTAGAAAACATCAAATCTAGCTCACTTCACCCTTTCTACAGCCATGTGGATCATTTGGTGTGGTTTGAAACATAAGATTGTATGCATGAAAGTGAAACAACACTCCTAGTCATCTTTGATTAATGCCAACATGAAATGGTTTACCTGGAATGATATGAAGGACATACGGAAAGCTTGTGTATTCTATGCTTTATATTTGAAGTTTGTATGCTCAATGCTCATTTCATGATTGGTATGTGAAAGAGGAGAGGAGAGAGGTGGAACACATGCACTTAGTCACTTCCAAGACCACTTAGTCAATAATCATCTGTTGCTATGCATTTATCATTCTTGTTTATTGAAAGAAAATTGAAAAGAGAGATTAAGTTGGAGCATACTTGAGGACAAGTATGTTTTAAGTTTGGGGTGGTGATGCAACCCTATTTTAGGGCTCCATCTTATGCCATTTTGTACTGTATTCACATTCAAACATAGTAGAATGCAAGTTAAATCCCCCGATATGAGTATTACTATCAAATGCGCTTATGGACGTTCTTTGCATTATTTTCAAGTACTTGGACCATACTTTGGATGGATGAGAGAGAAGGAAGAAGTTCTAGGGTTCCTCCACTCATGGAGGGGTCCAAAGAATTCCCCAAAGCCCCTTCAACCTACCCCTAATGGACAAGATTCGACATCAAGCAATGAAGTCCATTGATGATGAAGATTGAAGTCAATTTAGCCACTGAAGACCCCAACACGGTCGTGGGCATCCACCACGGTCATGTGAATTATGTTCAAGAATCAACATGGAAGTCAATGTTTTTACACCAAACGCACCACGGCCGTGGCCATCAGCACGACCGTGGCCCATTGAAGACACCACAACCATGGTCATCATCACAACTGTGGCCAACAAAAAACATCATGACCGTGACCTCCCGCAATGGCCGTTAGAATTATGCACAAGGTTCCCCAAAATCAACAGGGAAGCGGCCCATTTTGTACTTGGATGATCATGATCGTGGCCACTCACCATGGCCATGGCCCTTGAAGACCGCCCTACATGTGGAACTGCCCACGCTCGTGACCTCCTCCTCCAATACAGCTGTGGTACCTCAACACGGCCATGGTGCCCCTTGCCCACCACAACCGTGGCACCCTGCCACGGCCGTGGCCACCGCATATACTTAGCCTTTCGACCCCTTTTCACACCTTGGCTATCTCCCCACCTCCCATGACTATTCCATTCTACCCCCACCACGGCCGTGGCACATCAACACGGCTGTGGTGACCATCAAACCCTACCCATTTTTACACTACTTTTCCTATTCTACCCCTACTTACCCTAGTGCTGCCCCACCACCTATATATACATAGGTGGCGGCTGGGGCACAAAGGTTAGACCTCCTAGCTTCCATTACTCTCCTCTACCCACTCCTTGAGCATTCATTGCACTTCCCTTGCATTTATTCTCTCCACCCACCATTTCCACCTCATTTCCATCTTGGAAACCTAGATTTCTAGGTTTACTCCATAATCCTCATATTCTCATGCTCATCTACACCATTAGAGGAGAGAGGTCATCCCCGAGCTGCTAGGAGGTCAAGAAGGAAGATCTACTTCAAGCTTCATGGAGTTATATCCACTTCTTCCCCTTTCTTTTGCTATTTCTTTGATCATATCTAGCTAAGTCCCTAGTGGTGGGCTGTTTGGGGTTAAAATGTGACTTTGATACCATGTTGGGGGAAAATAACTGGTAATGAACGTGATTTCTATCTATGCTGATTTCATCTTGCTTCTATCTCATTTCCTATTTTATTGCATGTGATTTGTGCTTATAACATGTATTGCTTGCTTTCAGATGTTTGATGACACTTAGCTTCTAGGAGGAATTGGAGTGTATGTAGCAATCTTAGGCATGACTCCTAGGTCCAATTAGTGGATCCCTAGCTAGCCCCCTTTGTTCCTACATACATATCCCTCCTTCTACAAGTGAGTGTGAGATCTAAGTGGCTAGTGTAAGTGTGCTTAGTGCAATTTCCTAGAGATTTCTAAAGGCTAGATGGCTAGTGGCATGAGGTGAAGAACCCTCATCTCTACTCCCATTTTTACCCTTGGCTCTCAATTACCCTGATACCACTTACCCTAGAGACCTAGACTTGACAAGTCCTAATAGAATTACACCTAACCCTAGTTCTCCAACTAGTAGTATAGGGTACATTCTAATAGCACTTGCCTTGTTGTTTGGTTTGGTAATCTAGATTGAATTGTGATAATTGCTTGCTATGTTGACGCCCCCAACTAATATCCAATCACATCCCCAAATGGCCCACCTACCTAATCTCATTACTTAAAACCTATCTTGCCTTCTTAGCTTGTTATTCTAATCTAGTATAGTTGCTATTTCTCAATCTAGTTAATTTCTTAATCTTTCTCTTTAGGGTTAACTTAGGTTCTTGCTCTCTCTAGTGGTTAACTTAGCTCTTAGTTGTTTATTGCTCTTCCAGTGTATAGCTAACCTTTGCTCTTGTTTAGATAATTGCTTAATCTAGTTCCTTAGACTTGCTTGATTAGGATAATTTAGGCTTTGCGATAACTTAGATTTTATAACTACCTTTACTTTCATGTTCACATAGTTTAATAATCAAATAACCCCTTTTAAGCCCTTCAACCCTAGTCTCCGCACTTGGAATGTAGCCAATGCTTACCTAGCTCTAATTCCCCCTCTGTCCCTGAGGATCGATCCCTACTCTTTCCTATCACCTATGCTATAATAGTACCATGTGCACTTGCAGGTGACCTATTTAGTGTTGTGATAGAATCTTGTTAGAGTTATTATAAATTTTGAGAGATCATGTATTCCCAAGTTCCGTGGAGTGCATCTAGTCACCTCTTGTTGGCTAGTGTGTGCACCTCTGGCTTGGAGGCACTAGCTATCTTACTTATCAATGCTCATGCTCCTTGTGAAGTACACCTATGATCCTCTCTAATCCAAGGCCCATCATCGAGTCTCTTCATTCAACAAATCCTTCATGTGCAAAATTGTTGACCTTCACAATGATTGTCTCTCAACTGTCAAGTAATGAGTCCTAAAGAAGTAGTCTCTAGAGTTAATCATCAAGAATCATATTCATAGACCCCTTTTGACTGACAAGGCTTTGTAGTTCATTTTTGTGTTCAAAATTACTAATACCTTCCCCGTATTTCAAGTTCACCAACTTACTAATAAAGAAAGCTTTATTTGCTGTAGTATTCTACTCATGAAATTTCTTGGGATTTCCCCAAAGGTATTTGGCATTGGTCTCCTCTAATACGTGGTGGAATACAAAATAGCAATCTTGGACTATTCCTACAATCTTTCCATTTAATTTCTTCCAATCCACATTACGCGTACTATCTAGCTTTTGTCCCTTTATTGGATCACAAATCCTTGCAATATGGAATAACCTCCATCTAATGTTTCAAATTATACCAATTTGTGCACATAAACTTAATCAACATTGTATCATCATCCTTCCTCATTTGGGTCTATATCTCTACCTTGCACTCTAATGCCACTTGTTGGGGAATATGCACATATTTTATGTGACATACGATCAACAAAGATGCAACAAAAAATAAATAGTTGTAGAAGCATCACCAATGAGCGAGTGAATCCAATAATAAAACTACAAGAGGATAGGGAGATAAATACATATTTAATGTGGAAAACACTCATAGCATATGAGGAGTAAGTGGGTCAATAGATGGACAAATCCACTAAGAAGAAAAGATACACTATTTTTCTTGGATTCGACCCTAAATGTGACATACTACAAGAAGATACAAGAAAGTATTAACATAGGAAGAGATCCATACAACTCCACTACCCTAAAACTTCCTAGGAAGATATCTTATTCCACAAAGTGCATTGTAGTAGATGACCTGAGGAAGTAAATCTAGAAACCTCAAAATCCCTTCCTTACTTCCTTTCTTCTTCCCTATTTTCTCCCCTCCTCTTTGTTTGCTTTTCTTCCTACCACAAACTTGGCAGACAACATTGACTTCTTTCCTTTTCTTTCATTAGAAATATGTTCATCCTCAAAAAAGCTCTAAATCTAGAATGGAGGCGAATATAGGTGAATAGAATATCCACCAACTGCCATACTGACCTGATGGTGGTGGCCCATGAGGTTGGTGCAATTGGCCTTAGAAAGAGTCCTAGGACGGTATGTCAAACCAATCTTGGCTCATAGGATGTCTTAGGGCCCCCTCAAGAGGAGACTCGATGTACTGGCTTCCCCAATACCTACAAGTTGGGGAAGGGTGCATTTGATTCATGACATAATGATTGTAGTAAGTCTGCACCTGGTGGTAGTCACCTCAGTCCATGTGCCAACGCTCATGCACCTACTGCATCAGGTGCACATGTTTAAGATGGTGGTTGTGGTGCTACTACTTTTCTCAATGTGAATTTGGGTGCCCTTGATGTGGTCTAGATTCTGACGAAGGGCGGAAAAGGCGTAGGGCCCATATGGCCCCACAGAGTTGAGGATGCGTCATTTTATGCAACATGTAGAAGGGGACAGTGAAGGGATAAAATCTTCTTCATTCACATCCATGGAGACACTGCATCTATCGAACATTGACTTAAAAAATTCACCCTTGATAGGTGGATGTTCCATCATGTAATGATGGATATGCATCTTAAGATCATATCGAGGTTATATACGAGATTTGTCATTGCAAAGTAGGCATGTTTGGACATCACCAGAACAACCTTGATGTCTCAGAACATCTAGTGGTAGATGCCATCTTCCTTGTATATCCTCAGATTGGCAGAAACCACCATGTACTTAATGTCAATCAAGTGTGATGGATTCTACATCATAACTGTGGTGAAGGGGATGTGGGTTTAGCCACAGTAGTATGGAAATGGTAGTGACGACTCCCCCTTGGTGGAACTCATATGCCTTGTTCTGATACTATTGATAGTACATATGCTTGATGAGTGCGCTCCCCCAATTATAGGGATCTTCATTTAGTAGACACCACATATATGATTAATAAGAAGCAGTGACGATGCCAGGAGCACCATCCGACCAAAAAAATGTAGGCAAGTATGGGGGTGGAGGTGATTTACAACCAGACTATAAATGAGCAATGACTTGGTGCCTTGTGGGAAGGAAGGAGCCCAGTGATCTCAACACAAAACTTGTTGAACCTATACTTCTTGGATGGGTGGTCGTGATTATTTTGCTTCACCTCATGTGCCATTATTGTTTAGCATCAATAAGGAGAGCAACGATCTTGTCATTGTTCAAAGTGTGCTCCCCCAAAACATGCAAAACATGCAACTATAGTCCCAATAGTTGCTGAAGTGCTTTGTGAAGGAATCAATGAACTCTCATTTGAGATCCTTGTAGACATGTTGCATGTGGAAGGAGAAGGTGGAGGTGCATGTGTGATAGATAATTTGTATCATGGGATCATAGATGTCCAAGATACTAAGTGTCTTGGGGCATGCATATCTCACTTGTAACCTGATGACCTCCATGGCCTTGTGCCTCTTCAAGTACTCAATGATGATGAGGTCCTTGTGCATGGCCATAAGAGGAGAAATGTGAGAGGGGAGAGTAGGTTCATAGGCTCATAGCTCACCCCTATTCTAAGGTGGCAATGTCGGGTGGCAAGCAGAAGTAGTGCTCTTCTAAGCATCAATTTCATCAATTAGCTACTCAATTATAGTTGTGCCATTTGGTCTCCATATCCTCGTCATACAGGACCCCCTCATCCTCCATGTATTTGGAGGGGGCACACCATCTTTAGAACATCACTCCTAGATGCATTTACCACCAGTGGGCCATGCAAAATGGGAGCAACATAGAGGTTACATCATTATGGTCACCTTCTCCTTATCCTTTTAAGCTCAAAAGGGGTTCATCTTATGTAAGATCCCACAACTATACGCCTAACATGGATGGTCAAATGTGCCTCCTTGGATTTTTGGCATGCTTGCGTCGGTCAGAGTTATAATTGACCAATCAAGATGGGTGATTGGACGACCAGAGGTGAAGACTTTATCCTAATGTCCTACTGATTGTCATTCAATGACTACTGGTTGGGCGATCATAGACGAATCAGTGGACTCTAAAGCTTGTAGATTGGATGACTAGGAGGGGTGGTATGAAAAGGGGGTCTGCTCCTTGTTGTTTTGTGGTCCGGAAATTAACCAAGGGTGATCAATTGATCTGAAGAGGATCAAAATCCTATAATATTAAGTGATCTGACTATTGGGGGGTGACCAATCAATCCGTCTGAGTCTGATTGGTAGCTAGGGGTTTCTAAATGGAAAATCAAGAGAAGGCAATCGACCAATCAGAACTGGAGTACTGAATACAATGAAGAAGGTGCATTCAGAGGAGCACACACTAGCTATCTGCCATGTCGGTGGTCAAGTGATATGACTGGGAGGAGCAGGTGAACAACTTGGATAAGCGGTGGTCTAAATGACTTTTGATCAATGGTGCAAGGTGAGAGCATATCAAGTAATCTTGGCAGTTTCTTTGACACATATAGGCCTTGCTTCAAGAAGACTACTAGGGAGAAGAAGTGTGGAAGATGTATGGGGTGAGAATCTCATGACAAAGAGGGAAAATAAGAGGAAGAAGGGCACTATTTTCTAGGGCAAGGGAAGGATTAGGTTATGATGCTGACTCCCTATAAAGATGCAAGGATGGTAATCAGACGATTAGTTTGGACTGGTCACCCAACCACAGACTTCGTGGCATAGTAGCTCATGTGCTAGTCGGGCTATCTCACACCCTTTCTCCTCTGATCAACGAGGCCTTATTTTAGAAACCAATAAAAGTTCAATCAACCAATCAAAGCTTAGAGGATTGAAAATTTCCCAAGCTGGTTGGTCGATCAGATGGATTGGTTTAGTGATCAGAGGGGACATGGGTAATCGATGTTTTGGGTGTCAAGTTGATCAGGTGATTAGCTCACTTGGTTGACCGATCAAGTTAATTCTTCCTCAATCAATAGCTATGAACATGTCCGGTCTACTTTGGCTGCCCAAACTAGAGAAGTGATGGAGTGATCAATATTGTGGAGAAAAAACACCTACTAAATGTAGATCATTTGACTAGAGGTGCTGCTTAGGCGATCATCTTGTAGCTGAGTGCCTGAGCAAAATTTGACCTTTTTGGTCATCCGATCAACTAGTCTAGTTGGCGGATCAAGGGGTTAAAAGGATGTTTGTTAACCTACAAGCAAAATTTCAACAAAAAACTAGACTAGGTGAACATTCAACATGAATGCAAGTAGGGAAATGAGCTAATGGAAAAAAAATGAAACCCAACTAGTTGAAAAAATAAAAATATAGACTAGATAAGTGTCAAGTTACCTCCTTGCAGGAGACTTGTTTAGCATCATGGTTTGACACTGGCTTTCTTAGATTGTAACTAGATTAGAATGAGGAAGTGGAGATGCTTCCTTTGCTGTGAGATCTTCAACAATGATGTATCTCTTCAGTTCACAACAAATTCACCCTTGTTCTTGTCCCACCACAAAAATGCATCGTGTGAGTAGATCTTCTTCACAAGGTACAACCAGTGCCATTGGGATTGCAATTTACCAGGAGATGAAATCAAGCAAGAGTTGTGGAGCAAAGTATTAATCTCCCACCTGAATGTCTTTTCCTTTGAGGATCCCATAGAGCCACAACTTGGTTTACTCTTTATAGATACTTGTGTTCTCATATAGAGACATGCCTAAATTCTCCAACTCTAGAAATTGTAAGAAATGTTTCTCTTCAGTGAGAAACAAGTCAAAATTCAGAATTCCCATTTCCCACTCAGCTTTGTGCTCCATCTCAATAGGGAGATAGCAAGACTTGTTGTAGGTTAAAAATGGAGTGGTGCTCAAAGGTGTCTTGAATATACACCAATATGCCCACAAGGAATGATTGATCTTTAGTGCCTAATCTTTTCTCATTTTCCCAAATGTCTTCTCAAGGATGGCCTTGATTTTTCAGTTGGACACCTCAACTTGATTGCTAGTTTGATGAAGTATGTCTTATCTACTCGATAATGAATGCCATATCTTTTCATTAAGATCTTAAACTTTTTCTCTAAGAAATGTGATTGTCTGTTGAAGATGACCGTGCCTGGGTAACTCAAACCTGGGGAAGATGATATCCTTAAATAACTTGATAATGGGATTTAAGTCAATTTTTACACTGGGAATTTCCTCAACCCACGTGGACACATAATATAACACATCAAGGTTGTAAGAGTAGCCACAAGAAGGGGGGCATGGACCCATGTAGTTCACTCCCCAAACATAATTTTTTTCACCACCTGCTAAGATGTCAAAGGCATATGGCCACACTTGGAAATGTTACCAGACCTTTGGCATTGACCATAAGAAAGAATTTACTCATAAACATTTCTAAAAATGGTAGGCCAATATAATACATATTTGAGAACTTTCAAAGTAGTCTTCTGAGCACTCATGTGGCCACCCGTTAGACCCAAGTGGCATTGCTAAAAAATACTTGTCGTTCTTCTTCAGTAACACACCTTAGATATAGGCCATCAACACTGAGGTGGAAAAGGTATGACTTATCCCAATAGTAGTGCTTGGCATCATGTAAGAATTTCTTCTTGGAGTGAATTGTGTACTCGGGATGTAGGACTCTTGCAAAAAGGTATTTCAAAAAGTCTTTGAACCATGAAAAGTTAGAAGAAGCTCTCTTGAGCTAATCATTAGGGAGGGAGTAATCAATGGGACTTCTCTCATTATAAAGGGGATTATAGTGAATGAGATGGTCAGTCACCATGTTCTCACTTCATTTCTTACCACAAATCTCAAGATTGAATTCTTGCAACCAAAGGACCCAAAGAATCAGTCTAGGCTTGACATCCTTCTTCATCATCAAATAGAAAATGGCTACATGACCAATATAGATGACCACATCCTACAATATAGGATCATAATTTGTTGCAGGTGAAGATTCTAGCAAGTATCTCTTTCTCAGTCATGGAATTACTACGTCATGACTCATGAAGCATCTTGGAGGCATAGTTGACATGGTGTTTCTTGTCAAGACACTAGTCTAGGACTTCCCCCATGGCATAGTCACTAGCATCACATATGATCTCAAAAGATTGAGACCAATCCAATGCTCATATGATGGGTGTGGGAGTGAGAGAAACCTTCAAGGTGTTGAAGCTTTCCACACAAGAATCATCAAAAGAGAAGACGACCTCCTTCAAAAGAAGACTGGTCATTGGTTTGGAATTTTGAAGAAGTCCTTGAAGAAACAGAGATAGAAGCCAGAATGTCCCAATGAAGCACATACTTCTATGTCATTTGAAGGAGGTGAAAGCTTTGTAATGACTTATATTTTCTATTTATCAACTTTGATTCCTTTGTCTCTCACCTTATGGCCAACGACAATGCCTTCCTTCACCATGAAGTGACATTTCTCCTTAATTTAGCACCATGTTTGCTTCCTCACACCTTGCTAACACGAGGGATAGGTGATGCAAACATGAGTCAAAAGATTAACCTTAGATGGATAAATTATCCATGGATACTTACTTCCATTACAATTTCTATCAAACTAGAAAAAAATTTCATCCATGCAACACTGGAAGGTGGCGGGGGTGTTGTATAACCCGAACGACATTCACATGAAGGCATAGGTGCCGAAAGGGCATATAAAAGTGGTCTTCTATTTGTTGTCCATATGTATATAAATCTGGTAGAAGCTGAAGTAACTAGAAACATAGAAGAAAAGATCTTGATATGCCAAGTGTTCAAGGACTTGATCAAGGAAGGAAAGAGGGAAGTGATCCTTCCTTGTAGCTTTGTTAGATTTCTATAGTCAATGCACATCCTCCACCCCATGATAATGTTGTTGGGTATGAGTTCATTATGTTCATAGTTCACCATGGTGGTACCTCCCTTCTTGTAAACAACTTGGACGAGGATGATTCAAGGAGAATATGAGATGGGGTAGATAATTCTTGTAGTAAACAATTTGATGACCTATAGATAGACCACCTCTTTCATATTGGGATTTAATTTGTGCCAAGGGTTTCTAGATAGTTTTTAGTTTTATACCATGGAAATATTTTGCATACAAAAAGCTTGACCCAAGACTACATTTCTTTTCTTTAGCTCTATCAATAACTTATCCTCTCGATCTTGTGTAAAGTCCAAATTTATGATCACATGGCAAAGTTGCTGCTCATAAATGAAAATATACTTCATCACATTAGGTATGTACTTCATCTCGGGGGCATTTGGTGGCTTTTCCATCTCTTCCACAACAAATATCAACTTGAATTATTCAAATTTAGCATCACGTGCTTCCTTAAAGGTATGTAGATGAAATTGACATTAATTGACTCATCAAACATAAAAATATGAATTGTTAGGGGAGGGTCGAGGAATGTTTGCAAAGGGTATTCTATCACTTTGCAACCCTGTCTAAGATAATATAGTTTATCCATACAATCAAGAAAGAAGATGTCCTTGTGAATGCTTAGGCCCTTCATGCTTTCAAGCACCCAAAATTTGAGTATCTTCATTCCTAACCTCTAGATGATTGTTCCTACCTCTACACCAATTAAATCTTAGGATGTATCCAGGAATGGTCAGCCTAAAATGAGAGGATAGTGGAGATCCTTCTTGATATCCATAATCACAAAGTCATAAAGGATGTAGGCGTCCTTTCCCACCTTCACCAGAACATCTTCAATGACACATATAGGAATTTTCATGGAAGAATCTTCTAGATGAATGGTCATGGTAGTGAGAAACATCTCAGTGAATCCTAAATGCTAACCTAGGTTGTATGGCAAGATGGAGATGCTAACACCTAAATCTAAAGTCCCTTCCTACAAGTGTTGTCACCAAGGTAGCAACCAATCCTAAAGGAACCAAGACCCTTTTTCTTCTTGGGAATTGTATTCACAATGATGTCAGAAGTAATTCTTGCTAATTTCACCGTATCATACTCTTTAGTTGTGTAATTATTGTTCAATTATGTCTTCAGATATATGGACCTAGATGGAGTTTTAGAAAGGTCATCCAAGAAAGGTATGTCCACATGAAGCTTCTTCATTTCTTCCTTGAATCTCAGGAATCTTTCATCCAATCTTATCTACTTGAGACATGCTTGATAGGGAGGCATAGACTTGCAGATAGGTACATTGGTCCCCAATGAATCAACTTGTGGCTTTTCAATGATGGTTGCCTTACTTGTATCAACATCAATGACAAAGTTCTACACTTGGTCCTTCTCAATCAACATTGTATCATCATCATCATCATTAAAGTCAATAGGTACAATGACTGGTTTCACTGGTGGGGGTGGTGCATACATATTTTTAAAATGTGGAAATGACCTTTAGCTGATCTAGATGCTTGGGATTGTTCTCAAGTTTCCCAAAAGGTACATGTAGGAGGCTGGAAAGAGGCTAAGTGCTGGGCCAACTAAGAACCAATCAACTTTTGGTAGGCATGTTGATTAGCTAGCATCATTTGTTGAGTCAAAAGAATCTATTATATGGTAGAAATCTTGGCATCATTGGACCCCTACTGCTGGACTGTGGCATCTATGGCACTTGGTTGGGATTCAAAAGTTGTTGTTGGTTATAGACATTTTTCTAAAAGTTCCCTTAGTTGTTACCTTAGTTCGTGAAGTTTTACTGATTGTATGGAAAAAAATGGACTACATACATGGTTATCACCTAGGGTAGCTGTTACTATGATGTATTCTCTGCACCAACTGGATTTCCATACTAGAAACCAAAATGGTTTCTAGCCTGGTTGGTATGTGGTACTCCTATCCAAAAAAGTTGTAGATGAAGTAGATATCCTCCATATGCTATCCATCATAAACTTGTAGTGGGGCATTTTTCACCCTGACATTGTGAATAAATTGGCAACTAAGGGTAGAATGGTCATGGCCTTGTCATGCTTTGCAAAAAAGATCTATAAACTTCACTTGCTACCATAGCTATTGTGGTTGTCCTTTTCTTACATAAGCATTCAAAAAAGGACTAAATATTTTCTTGCTTCAAGGCTAGATTCTTGAGGGATTCAACAATGGATTGAGTTTTGAACTGTATTCATCCTTGGCACCTAGAGGATGCCTCCTTATCCTTGACTAGCATGAAATTGATTTTAGGGACTTTTTTCACAACTTCCTAAGCACTTTTGAAGTTTTTGAACATATAATTCCACATAGATGAGGAATCAAGAAACTACATAATGCTGTCGCTGAAACCACGATAGAATGTATCTATCAGTTTCACTTGGGAGATGCCATGATTAGGGCTATAAGAAGAGATTCTTGAAGTGCACCCAAGATTTAGCTAAGGGTTTTCTAGTAGAAATACTGAACTATTTGATCCGATCCCTGATTTGGTATGTGAGAGGAAGGGAGTAGTACTTTTCAAGGAACTTGGATCGGAGACCCTTCCTGGTGGTACTTCATCTCCCTCCATGGCGTGATACCAACTTTTGGCTTATCAATTAAATATGTATTTGAATTTCAAAAGTTTGATGGTGTCTTCAGAAATGTCTGATATCTTTTTCAAAGCACATAGGTCAGAGAACTGTTGGAGGTGATCTAGGCAATCATCACCTCTATTTATAGAAAAACACTACTTTGAAGAAGGTGATCCACTGTGTCTAGATCTCAAGTTGTGGGGTGGTGATGGTAGGAGGGACCACTGGATGTTGTGTGTTAGTAGGATTGGGAGCTAAGAAGTCCCTAAGTTGCTTTTGCCACTCTTGTTCAAGGATTATATCCTCCTAGGATATATTTTCAACATCCATGACTACTCGTATTACTTGGAGAAGAGCCCCTCTCTTTGTGACCAGAGCTCAGTTTGCCCTACAGTTTATCTCTTTGTCAATTATCATGTTCTTAAAATCTTGGTTTAGGTGGTGAAGTGTTCTGTAAATCTCTAGATGAAATTCTAATAGTGTACAATCAACACTTTGGGAGAATTTCATAAATCTTTAGTACCTGAAAAAAGAAATGACGATGTCAAAAATTTAGGAACGAAAATTAAAGTAGATGTGAATGGTTATCAATTGAAAAGGAAAATTTCTAATTGTTCAAAATGAAGGGGACACCAAAATTTGATGCAAGTTATTTGCACACAGAAATTTTTCTAAAAAGGATTCTCCTAGGTTTTAAAGCCTTAAACACAATGAAAAATAACTCACCCACAAGCAAATGGATCAGTTGTAGTATTGTAAAGGGTCAAACGAAAAGACAATGTTCTAAGAAATAACTCTCAAACCAATCATTTTGAATAATATTTATAATTGGTTATTTGAGGGTGATTATGAACTAACAGTTGGATTAAAGATGCAAAGCAAGAATGAGGGTGTTAATATTAAGGATACTAAGGCATCTAGGTTCCATCACCATCACCTACATACCTATCTCAATGTGTGAAACTAAAAAATACCTCAACAATTATACTAGGACCAAGTGAATCCACTCCTTTTAGAAGGGGATTATACCAGGACCAAATTCCATGCAGGCTCAAGGGCTCATTACCTAGTGTGCATTATTCGCTCATCCTATATGATTCCTTTTGTGATTGCATCTAGAATCTAAGCATCCATTCGGGAACATAGTCCTAAATTTCATGGTCTCTGCACCTAGGGTTATATCAAACCTACTAGTTGAGAGATCAATTAGAAAACAAAGCAATAATAGAATGGAAAAACAATATATATATATATATATATATATATATATATATATATATATATATATATATATATATATGAGTAATATTGAGTTCAATTAGAATCAAGATAGAGTACAAGTAATGGGGATACTCTGCTTGCCCTATCTAGACTCTCAACTCACTCAACATTGAAGCAAGAGTATAAATACAAGGAGAGAGATGAGAGATCATGTCACTGGTGGATAAGAGAGGCAACCAGTGGTCTCTAATTTCCATATTCCATGCTTACCTCAAAGAATCTATATAACTCCAATAGGATCTTCTTCTTCATTGTTGTATCATCTGGATCTTTCTCTAGAACTTGCCATGGGATCTAAGAGAATCAAAAGTGAAAAAATTGGTCGGATGTTCTTTTATTTGGAAAATATCCTTGCGTTCAACATTGATGAAAGTTGATTTGTCTGCCTTGATGGGTGGGTGACCAGGTGGTCTGATCATCTGGTCATTTACATTGCATCATGACTATTTCCCTTCTCATTGACCAACTAGTGTGACAAATTGGTCAATCATCATTCTGATGATGCTTCTAGAGACTTTGTTCATTGATCAATCCCAAAAGGTCATCACTCGATCTATTAGAGAATTGAGGTTGTTGTAAGTCTCTGACTGGCCTAAATCACACATCCAAGATGAAGCAGATCTAGAGTAGTTAGACTCTTAGGTTTATAACCTAACACTCAGTCCCTGATAACTATTATACGGGGTCCGATGTAGTAGATTGGGGTCAAACCATACAAACAAGTTTGGTAAATGTTAGGAACGTAGAGCCTTAGACTCAAATACACTAAACAAAGGGGCACATTAAGATGACGCTCCTTGGAATGATGTTACTCCAAACAAAGCAATAAAAGAAAAGGTAAGAAAACAAAACAAGAGGATAATATCAAACATGAAAGATGTAACCAAAGTATGGATGAGAACTTGGATTGGTTTTCACCTACCAATGTCTCTCACCAACATGCAATACTCTCACCCTTTGTATATCCTTCGTAAGATTACAAGCAATCATCATATATGTCTATTTCCTCCTCTCTCAAGCTAAGGATAGATCTAGATTATAATGTTGTCTCTCTCTCAAGATGGAAACCAAACAATCACAAAGCGGCCCATATGATCATTAGCTTTAGCATTCCAACGCATTCATGCACTCATGCAAATCATTAACACTTAGATAAGATTAATACTACTCTTTAGAGGCATTAACAAGCACACATCAAAAGATGGTAGCTAATCATGCAAGTGAAGCAATAAGAATAAGAGCATGGAGATTATATTTGCCAAGGATATATATATATATATATATATATTCAAATGAATGCAAGTATATACATGTTGGGAGAGCCTTAGTGGATACTACCAACCCAAGCTATGAGTTTAGCCACTCATTCTATTGAGTAGAATTTTGGATTTATAGATGGACATAGACATGGAGTGCTGTAGCAAGGAAGACATGAAGAAGAAGAAAAGAAACATCAAAGCTAGGGACCAGGGGACACACTAATGGTGACCAGATAGTGGCCACAACTGATGGCCTGGTCCTGTTGCTCGTGGATGAACACAACCATGTTGGGGTCTCATCTCTTTCTTCCCCATTCTTTTGTCAAAGGAAGGACTCAAGAAATGGGTTGGGATGGGTGAGCACTGGATCTGGGTCGATGGACTCTCGTCCTCCATTCCTATCAACCAGTGCCAGTGGGGATTAGTCTATGAAGGATCATTCCTTTGATGACTCCATATCTAGTATGTAGCATGAGCACAAATACGATGCGCGTAACCCCCGTTCCGTATCTGGTCATCTCTTATTTATTGCCATCGGCTTGGGGTCCTTTACTTTCTCCCCAAGCCTCCCAGGTACCATCCTCAGGGCACATGCTCAACGGTCTCGAGTATAGTGCTTGTCAGAGCCGCCATAGAAAGGTGGCCATTAGGTGACGAACATTGACAGGTCACCGATTGGTGGGCACAAATGTACCGCCAGGTGGTGGTCATAGTTGCACCTTCGGGTGATGGTAGAAGGAGCACATCGGATGATGAGTGTAGGCACCCCACCGACTGATGGTTGTAGGGGTGCCTACGAGTGATGGTTTTCCGCATCAATCAGTCAGTGGTGCGACAGGGTGCCACTGGGCAACATCCGTTGGTGCTGGACTGATGGCTACATAGAGGCCATCGATTGTCAGCCGGTGGTAGCTCTGCCTTTGATAATCTTGCTTTCAATCCTTTGCTTACCTGCATGTGATGTCATTTTCATCATCAAAATAGGGTAAAGAGAGTATATGCAAGGTAGGAGGGGCGTGAACCTAAATTTGCCTAAATAAAGGAAAAATAAGGATAAAATGAGGCATATAATATTAAAAAAATTGGATGTTATCAGTCTCTTACTTGGAAGGCATCTTGGGCTGGTCAATCGATGAACAAGAACAACTGACGAGTCATATGTCCTTCAAAAGTGCTAAAGTTATTGGATCGATGGAAGAAATTGGGAATTAATTCTGGTCTACCAATCACCAGAGTGGATCACCCGATCAACATCATTGTTGGAGCACTTTGCTATTAGTAAAGCAACCAACCATAGAGGTGTATCGTCTGATCACTTGATCTCCAAAATGCATCAGAGTGATTATAAGTTTAGATGGCCTTGTGATTGTCCTCTCTATGATAGTGATCAAGTTGATTTGAATGGGCATGTTGATCAGACTACCGGGAGGTTTGGTCCCCTAATCATCATGCCTGATTTGTGATGTTTTACTCCAAACTTATTAGGGATATGTAAAAATTTGAGCATGATCTATTCGTGACCATCTTGCTTAAGAATTGATTGTGCATTTTATCCTGCATAAAATTAAAATTCTAATCCAAATCCTAACATTCGAGAATAAGAACAAGAATGATGAAACTAAGTAAAATTTGATCCAATTTACAACTAAAGCAAGACAAATTAACCTGGAACTCACAATGAAAATATGATGATAATGCATGCATCATATACCAAGAAATGGCCTATCTATATGGAAGGGGATGGGTATGCCCTAGATGCTTTCAAATACTAAGGTGAAAACCTAGAGGTAAATCCCATAACTATGGAGGTTTTGACACCATGATGTAGTAGAATATGTGTCATATTGTTGTGAGGTTGATGCTACTTGAATTTCAAGGAAACAATTCCATATAAGGTAGGCTGGATGTGATAATCCTAATTTTTAAGAGTTGAATAACTAGTATAGAAAGTGAAGGTACACCAATGTCCTTACTTTGGTAATTTCCAAGTTAATATGATATTTATTCAAAGATGTTTCCATTGGCTCTCAAATATTACTACCATGCCATGAACAGATTAATAATAATATCTCATGGACATTCCAAGTATATGGATATGCTTAATATGAGTTACAAGTCAAGTTTGAGTTTTTAAAGTTGAAATTTCAATTGAGACATAAATAAACCCAAACAACTTAATAATGAACCATGAGGTGCTTTTGGGTCATAGTATGTGTTCTTGGACTCATTTGATCAAGATTCCAATGAATTGGTGCGTTTAGTTCAAGATATATGCACCCACCTTTTCAATTTATTTAGTGATAGTGTGATAACCTAAGTTTTAGGGTTTTGATAACCAATATAGTATTTTAAGACCATGCATGTCATGTATATGATTGATACCAAATTGAGGGATTGATTATTCAATATTTTGACTTTACACTAAAAAAATGTAACCAAATATGAAATTGATGATTTGAGAATTAATTGAGTTCAATTATGATAAATAAGTTGGTTAATTTATTGGGTACTTATGAGGATAAGGGACCCATTTAATAGTATAAATATACTCAAGTTATATATTAGTGAACCTTGAGGTATGCTAGCATCATAACAAGTGCTTCATGACTTGTAAGATCAATTTTTTTTATTATTTGAATCGATTTCAAGGTTAATACACCTATTTATGAGGTTGTTTGAAGAATTTATTTGCATGAATTAATAATAGACTTTGAGTCTCAAATTTGGTGGAAGCTACCTTAGGATATTATGAGCCTATATTAAAATTTTTAGAATTTTTGAAGAGTGACACAAAGAGATGTAATTATTTGAAGTCGGGGACATTGATGATATAAATGTGATTGAACTTTGGTCCTCTGGGTATCTAGTACTTAGTTATGTGACATTTTAATGTCACACATCTCTTGTTGGTGAGGTTCTTGTAGTGCAGATACGTGGCCCAATCTCAGTCACCATCATGGATCCAATCATGGAGACATCGTCTCCTACCTCATGGTTCCACAGAAAAGTTGCCAAGGATAAATTCCTCTCCTCTCCGTCAATCTCTGAGACATTTTAGATATTTTCCAAGTGAGTATTTGGCTTTGTCTTGTGAAGATGTACTGAATGAGCTTGGCATTTAGGGGTGAGGTTTGCATTTAAAGGGACAACCACACAACACACTTCCCTTCCTCTCAAATCATGATCACAAAAGGAAGTATTAAGATGAGGGATGACATGGAGGAGGACTAGAAAGATAAAACCACGAGATAATGACCGTCCTTCAGGGAACACGACGTCATGTGAGTGGATATCTCCTTTTGCATAGTTTTTTCACGAACTCCCAATCTCACCTTCTCTGACCACGGAGTGTAGCCTCAGGGATCAGCCTATAGCCTTCCCCACTGCCTCTGAAGACTACACTCTAGTTTTGAAGAAGGATGTAGAGCTTACAAATGTCCTGATTAGGTGAGTATGCTATGGGAGGACAAAACCCCAATCCTTGCCGACCTCCTCAGCTACATATTCAAACCTGGGATCAACATGGATCATCTAACCACTTCACACCTCTAGGAGAAGCAGTCATGAATGTACAACCCTCTATGAAGCTTATGGGCTTAATAAATCAAGGCAAAGGTGAGGTTCTAGCCACCGATTGCTTGCCAGTGTCCCACTCTACGAAAAAATTCATGTAGAGTAGAGGGAAGCGGTGCGTGTGTTCTTCTAATCGTGAAGTAAAGAGGTAAGGTGGCCTCAGTCTAGGAAAACCAGGGCATGAACCTGCTGGTCTAGCTAGCCCAACGAGTGAACTACAACCAAGGGATGGGTAAATGTAATTCATCTAGCTCTCTACAGAGAAAGATTTGAAGGTAGTGATGATTTGGAAAAGGTAAATTCTTATATATTTCCAATAAATAGGTCTGATCTTATAAATTGCATTAAATATAGCTCAAGTATTCAAATAATGCTCAAAAAACACCTGCAAATTCAAATATAAGACACTTTATTACTGGAACCCTAGATCAGACCATTGAACCACTTTCAATGATGATATCTAAGTTAAATTACAATGCTCTTTTCTAAGAATTGTTTAATGGTATAATTAGAACTTGATGGGGATTAAACTTGAGAAAATTTCCCCCAAACCTCAGTATCATATGGTTCCTAAAATCTGGACTCTAATCTTAGTAATATTCTTAAATAAAATGACATAGACATTATAAATTAATGACATGCTTTAAACCTAACTTTAGTCCTAGAAAATATTTAAATTATTGGAAAAATGTGAAAATGGGCCAAGATCTTAATAATGAGTTCCTGATCAGTATAAAAGTATTCAAGACCCATTTAAGGTCAGTTGAACCTAGGTTTGACTAAAATCATAATTTGGACCTAAATATTAAGTATAATGATGGTCCTATGATCAATGGTGATTAATTTGAATTAATCAGGTGATGACCATAGATTTAGATGATCATGGATATGTTAGGGTTTTCTGAAATCATGTACTTGCTTTAATAATCATATGACTATGGATTTTTGTTTGAAATGTGATACATATGTATTCTTATTTACTTTCTCAAATATTTCCGTGTTGTATCTTAGTATTGTACTCAATGGTTGTCTCATTATTGTTGTTTTATAACTTGAAAAAATAATATAGAAACTCCATTATACAAACCTTGTGCACATGCATGTATTCTCAGGGTAGAACACGAGGCTGTGCGTCCTACTTGAGTTGTCAAGAGAGGGTGGAGCATGTCGATAAAAAAAGGTTAGTCTTGGTGATTGCCTTGAGGTCCCTCTATCATAAAAGGGTTAGCTAATCTTGAGCACACTTACAGACCCTTCCAATGGGAAGTTGGTCAAAGGCCTTATCATATATGATGTTGTTGGTATAACCATAGAAAATTGACATAAAATAAATTCTCTCACTTTGATAAATATTTAACTCATTTATTCTTGTTTGTCTACTTTTGCAACTCTTTACAAATTATGCAAAACTTAAATATATGTATCTTTCATCCCTGTACTAAATACCTTATGCGTTGAGCTGTTTGTTTCTCATATTTTATTGGTTCAGAGAAGGATAGAAGTTGATGGGCTTGGTGAGTTATATCAGGTGTACTTATTGCAAGATCCCTTGTGTACATTAGCATACTTGTAAATTTCGACTCTCAAATTGTAATTGAAATCTTGTAATAAAAGGATGTTGCTTAATAATATTGTTAAATGTTGAGATTGCATGGTGACTTTATCGTGTTATTTGTTCATGTATGCTAATCTTGTACGCTTCCGCATTCATGCTTTGATAGTACCATGCTAGGGACGTGTGCCTAGGTCCCATCGCCATTGACTTTTTAGTCATTTGGAGTTAGCATTTGGGTAATAAACAACTATATTTTTTCACAAAAAACCACCATACTTATCAGCCTCCCTGTGTAGGGAAGATATCCATCTTCCTTTCCTTAAAACCTCTACCAACACCTCTTGGAATGAAATATTCATTCTCATTTTGCATGCAACTACATGTGATAAATGTTTAACGACAAGCTGAAATCCCTTTGAGTAGCTCTAAGGATTTGGATCAAGCTTGAAGAAGGGTCGAGAGGTTCCTGTAATCCCTAGAA
This sequence comes from Alisma plantago-aquatica, assembly GCA_963693085.1. Classification (NCBI taxonomy): domain Eukaryota; kingdom Viridiplantae; phylum Streptophyta; class Magnoliopsida; order Alismatales; family Alismataceae; genus Alisma; species Alisma plantago-aquatica. The sequence goes on from OY856415.1 coordinate 220,931,553, forward strand.
AGAAGAGGGATAGAATGAAAGCCGCTCACCCGTTGTTCTCTTTCACCCCAATGGAGTAGAGTCGACGATTTCAAGGACCCACTGCTGTAGACTGCCCCAACCAAGATTGAGGGGCTGACAGTCCAAGGAAGACACAATGAAGCTCATAGAAAGATAATGCGAGGATGAGGGGGGTTGTTTGCCATGTTTTTCACATCGAAGACCTGATACATGTTGCACATCACAAGCCTAAAGACCTGTAGCCGAACTAGAGGCCAAGACTACTAGAAGGAGGCCACAATCATGAAGGGAGGAAGAACAAAGCCTACAACCCTATAGAATTTTGTTCCTTCACCTTAGGAACTAGAGGAATCCCATCAGAATTGGAGCTCACATCAACACATGCCAATGGACACACGCACATAGTGAAGAAACTCATGTTGCATGGAGGGAGACTATTCGAGAGTAGGCTCCCCATTGCTCAGTGGACTCCAAAACTAACCCAAACCTTTTGGGTTGACTACTTTAGCTCTAGTGGTGTAATGCTCGGGCCCACTTCCCAAGGCTCTAGTAGAGTTTCAGGAAAGAAGACTGGCCCCACAAACCACTACTAGCCTTAACTGCGTGCTTTGCCCTCACTCACACACAAGCCGGGGTCAACTTCCCAACTGGTCACCCATCCTAGTACTACTCCATGTTGAGCACACTTAACTATGGAGTTCTTTAGTGATGGGCTCCCGGAAAAGGAGGTGCACCTTGGTGATATGGGTAGTCCAATCATTCATTTTAAGATCATGTTATCTAAGGCCTCAAATCGTAAGATGTTACAATATCCCCCACTTATACTATTGACTTCTTCGTCAAGGCTCAACAATAAGGCCACATAATCTCTTCCCCATTTCAGTGCACACCCATAATGGCCCATGGACACCCAACTCCTGATCACGGAATACCAGCACAAGGGTGGCTACGTCAACCATGGACAACCCTTTCCTACATGCCTGGACCGCACGGTTCAAGACTGAAATGCCATGCCCATCTGGGCCTACTTACTGGAGGGGAACTGGCTCTGATACCATCTGTAATGCCTGGGCCCACTGCCCAAGGATCTAGTAGAGTTTCAAGAATGACGACTGGCCCCAGAAACCACCACTAGCCTTAACTGCCGTTTTGTCCTCACTCACGTGCAAGCCAGGGTCAACTTCCCGACTGGTCACCCATCCTAGTACTACTCCAAGCTGAGCACGCTTAACTATGAAGTTCTTTAGTGATGGGCTCCCAGAAAAGGAGGTGCACTTTGGTGATATGGGTAGTCCAATCATTCATTTTAAGTTCATGTTATCCAAAGCCTCAAATCCTAGGATGTTACAAGTGGCCTCTGTTAGGCCGCCCAATTATAGCCCAACAACCTAAAGTTATGAAGGTAATTATTAGTCCCTTTTATCCTAGAAACAACCTTATCTTACATAAGCCTTACATTCTTCTAGTATCAACCAAATATGGCAAAGTTGTATATGGTTTTGATCATGAAAGTGATATATACCCTTATAGGACATTATTTTTGGTGTTTGAATTCATTTATAATCTTATATGTATGAAGTAATACATAAGTAATCAATTACACTTTATGTTGATATATTATCTACTTTTGGAAACTATAGATGGTTTATGATGCTGAACTTGAATCATTAATGATTAAATCCATCCTAAATCTATTGATCAATAATCCTAGTGTACTTTTTGAAAAAAATGTAGAGCTTAATAACCTCTCATGAACTTATAATGATGTATCATCAATTAACTTTCCTTATATGAAAATTATGCTAAGAACTTTGGCCATTAGCAAATGTTAATCTAGCATGGATAAGAACCCTTCCTTGCCTCAATATTAGTAATTATTGACACTCCATGACACATAGTCTACTCACACCATGAATTTCTAAATATTAGGTCTTTTTCCATGAAAACATAACTAAGTGATTTAATCTATGTAATAATCATAGATAATAGAGACCATCTCAAAAAAGTATGGAATTTGAACCATCATTTATAATGCCATACTTCAAAAATATTAGAATAAATTTAACTTAAAACTAAACTATTTTTCCAAACCTAATCTTAGACCTAAATAACTAAGAATAATGGTGATCCTTGCATCAATGATGGCTAATGTTACTAATCGGGTGGTGTCTTTTGTCTAGATGGTCAATGATAGGTTAAGAACCTATGAACTCATGAATGGGCTTTAATAAGTACATGATTATGGCTTTCTTCCTTAAACCTTGATATGTATGTATGCATGTTTACTAACTCAAATATTTCCATGTAGTATTTTTAGTATTGTAATCGATGCTTTGTCTCATTGACTTATCTTGAACACCTAATATAGATCTCCATTACATAGACCTTGTGCACCTTCTTGTAGTCTCATGGTAAGGAGAAAATGCTGGGTTCCTTACTTGATTTGTCAAGATAGGGAAAGCATGTTGATAAATAAGATTTTTCTCAATAACTTTGGTCATTTGGGGTCCCTCACCTAGAAATAGGGTAGCTAATGCTTGGTGAGCATCCTCACGGACCCTTCTAATTAGAAGTTGGTCAAAGGCCGTATGATACATGATATTTTGATGTAATTGGATTAAAATGACATAAAACTTGGACTCTCATTTTTTTGAAGTACTTAATTCATTTATTCTTATTTGTTTACTTATGAAAATCTTTCAGGTTATGTAAACCTTGTATGTAAATGTATCTTTTTGCCTTGTACTCAACACCTTGTATGTTGACCCACTAATTTGATGTATGCTTTAGGTTCATAGATCACTTGGGAGTATTTGGAGCGGGTGTTCAGGTGTATTTGTTGTAAGATCCTAGCTTAGTGTACATGATCAGACTTTTATAATTTGACTCTTTAATATGTAATAGAATCTAGTAGTAAACAATGTTACTATTAATAATACTTGTTGATTTTTGAGATTAACTTGTTGCTATTCAATTTGTTAGTGTAGAATACTATAATCAAAATGTTTCTATTAATAATACTTTATAATTTGTAGATTATGTTTCTACTATTCAACTTTCTATCAATAATACTGGTTAATGTTCATGCATCTAAGCATTCCACACTTCAAATTTTATCTTTGACAACACATTTGGTTCATGGAGCCAAGATTCAGCTCCATGACAAATATGGAGATAAAACAAAAAAACCATAAGTGTGCAACAAAATATTAACTACACTAGAACAAGTCCCCATTAAAATACTACAAATAAAAAACTACAATATAATGCATAAGGTTATCCAAAGTTTTGTTCTATTTTTCTATTTCTTCATGCCAACCATACTACAACACAAAACAAATTTCTTTCAGAACATTTACTTTTTAAATTAAGAAATATATGGAATACAACCCACAACCAACAAAATATATCATATAACTCCTCATGGTGAGTATATGTATATGTGGTTTTGTGTGGAAATCTCTACATATCATTTCACTCTAAAAATCAACACAATCAATTTTAAGTAAGGAGCATAACAATATAAACTAAAAAAATCTAGAATTGTTCCTCTTATCACTCTCTATGAGTTTTGACCTTAGTGTTGAGGTAGAAATAGGCCCCTTACCCACCTTTGTCTTGTCTCTAGTTGTAGAACTTGTTCCTCTTCTTCATTGTTATCATGACTTAAGAATACGAAGTGCATGAGTAAAAAAAAGTGGCTTGCATAAGATGGTTGTTAAAACATGAGTAACAACATCACAACGTGGAGGGCATGGTTGTTCATGAATAACAACAAAATGACTTGGAGAAGACAAGCACAAAGGAGTAAAAAGAACATCTATTATTATAGATGAAATTGATCATGCCAAAATTTCTTGCTTCCTTATCATATAAGAATTAAAAAATTAAAGAAAATAAAATAATAAAGTAAATATTATTTGTTTAAGAAGTCAATTTTATTTAGTTTTTATGGATCTAGATAGGGGTTTTTCCATCCAACTGACAACATAGTAATCAACCCATGTCATAATTAAGACTCCCTAAATTTTTTAGGAAGAAAACAAAATCATGAATGCCATTCATTGTATCACAATTGAACAATTTCACTAGCACTTATGAGATTTCTAAAATCCTCTCATGGATTTTTTATATACATTACAATAAATGATATAAAATCATCCACATAATCAAACCAAAGAATCCCCAGAAAAGATAAAAAAATTAAAGACAAACTATGAATTTTGGATACATAATGAAAAACAATTCACACATACTTATATTAGATTACACAAGAGGGTACTATCTTGGTGGATACGACTGATTGCACCCATTTAAGGATGTTCTCATGGATATTATAGACCAATTTTAACTCAAAATGATAAGAAATATTGAAAAGTTATATTTGAATCTTAGTTTTCTTGTATATTGCTTGTGGAAGCCATTTCTTGCTCTGAGTTTGACCTCAAAATGGGGCTCCATCAACTACTCATATGAAGCCACTTCTCAAACTAGATCCAACACACAAAAAGCTTATGAATCCAATGGACAAACCTTAAAACTAGTAAAAAGACCACTTCCACTCATTTGTGCTATTGGACTATGTGGGTTATACCATAGTTAGATAGACAAAGTTTGTACTCGACTATGATTGGACAAGAGGATCTAGAGTAACTTAGACATATCCACATGGTTTAAGGTCTCAATAGTCTTTCTGACTTCTCCAAGTCCATTCATCTAGATAAGAGGTGCACTTCCAAATTCATCAACAATCTGACCAAGGATCCTTCCATGTACTTGAGCCTAAAGAATCTAGGCTCAGACTCAACCCAAGGCTCTTCTAAGAACTCATACACAAAAGAGTCCAACCTTGGACTTTAATTAAGACTTCTCTAAGAACTATAATATCAAAACTCGCTTATCTTGGATTCAATTGTAGATACAACAAAACACTCAGATGCTAAGGGACGGTACCCAAAAATTGGAAAATTCCCAAATGAATCTCATTGAAGTATAAGAAAAGGACTCTTACACACTTTGTTCAGGCCCTAAGCCTATAAATATGACCCCTCCATCCATGCTGTCATGGTTTATAACTCTAGATCCATTTCTTGTCCACCCCATTCTTGTGGTCCAACCTCTATGAATGACAATGTAACATTCAGAAACATAGTCAATAATAGACTATCCTACCACTCCATTGTGCCATTGCCATTTAACCTACCAGAGATAGATATTAATCATACTTCCAATCACATCACGATTTTGCATGATTGTATGTGTGACCATCGACTCCACTTTTAAAACATATAGAATTTTGATGTCCTCAACAACATGTACTTAGTAATGGAAGCTCGTGTATACATAGAACAAGGTAAGCCAACTCAAAACCGAGTCACTAGCTTCTGTTTATGGATCATGATCTGTATTTCATGGTCCTTTTTGTTTACCTAAAAATGTATATTTAACAAAATTTTCCTATACTTCTCCTTACAAATGTATTTATTTATCAAAAAACTCTTTAGACAAGTAGCAGATGATATAGTCTAGTGAACCATGGCCTCAAAAAGGATACTGACCCCCAAATGAAGAGGGACACATTGAATCATTTGGTTGTCTCATCATAATACATTTGTATTGACATTAAACTCTCAAGATGTGGTGTTCACTAAATGTACATATCCTTCACTCGCACTCACTAGAGAATTGAGTAAGGGAGATATTGGAAATTGATTCATTAGAATCCAAATCTTGTGTTTATAATTTTCCCACATAGGATTGATCGGGAAGTATGACGCTCAGATTTAGATGCTTATCTCCACAACACCATCATCCATAATGGGTTTCAAACTAGTCTATCTAGTTTAGCTTTTACTACTTCTCTTAGTGTATATCTAGTCATAGTTTTGACTCCAAATTGATTTTTTTTTTAAAATCAAAGTAGATAATACAAATCCAACAACATGTATAGTTCTTTCTAGGATTCCATGACTCAACTCCACTAGAAAAGACCTAGTATAGTTGCAAGCATCAATATTTTTTGATCAATTTATAAATTTAAAACTTCTATTCGAGAGAGTGAAAGCTCATATTCGATCTTATACATACCCAATTCTTTGTATCGTGTCACAAGAAAAAAGTTTATTTTTCTTTCCAATTTTATTACCAGAGATCCCAATGAACATGAGAGGCTATCGATTTAAATAGTCTTCTATAAAAGTTACTTACTGCTCAAAATATTGAAAAGTTATTCTTCTATGTAATCATGTTGATTTTTCCTATCTCTTTAGTACCTATACATAGCTTATACTTAGAAGATCTTCCTTTTTAGTTGGATTGAAAAATTGTGACCAAAACATTGACAAAATCTACAAAAATTTCTTACTTTCAGAGTAGAAAGGTCTGACAAATTTAATCTGAATGATATGGAATATCAGGAAGAAAATCACAAGGAGTAGAGGAAGCTTGGAAATGATGATACTCTTTCATGTATACCACTTAATAAGTTTTGTGTTCCTAAGGTAAATTTCTTGATAATGGATGCATTTAAACCTTCTCCCAATGTCGATAGAAACCACTTGTAAATTGGCCTTATAGTTTGAATCTAGACTAGAAAATTCAAATCTAGTATGTTGGAAAACCCAAAACAACATATCTAGACATTCAACAACCCATACGATTCTGTGACAACAAATAGAGTGGATCCAAAGTATGTTTACAAGGACATGATTGACATATCTCTTTGTGATAAAGAAAAATATGATATGAAACTATTCTTAATAGTACCATTAGATCTTAGCAAGAACTGTTCAACACCTTTATTAAGAAGTTCTATACCTCCACAAAGACCAGTCGATATAGAGCCTATCTCTATAAATCCATGCAAGGATCTATATAAAACCTAAATGAGGCATGGAAGAGGTTCAAGAGGTATTAAAGGGAAGGTCCTGACAATAGCTTACATGAATGACTATTTATCTATAATTTCTTCATAAGTCTTATCCATAATTTGAAACCTCTTCTCAATGCTATAACAAGTGTAACAATTTTTAAATATGATTTGCATAAGAGGATTCATGCCACTAATAATTCTAGAAATCTCATGTCAAATCAATGTCAAACTAATGGATCTCTTAGTTTCATGCATGGCCTTAAAAATTCTACTTTCAAGAAGGAAGGAATCTGTGAAGTTAAGTTTGAAGACACTTTCCCTATACCTAAACTATATGCCTATGCACATGTATACTATGATATCTAGAATAGGTAACCTATGTCAACAACATAAACAAGAACGACCCAAGATTTTCTTATAGTAATACGCAAGCTGCTGAGAATGAGAATCTTCTTCCAAACAAAAATAAAACATCTAGAACTATTCAAATATTCAAATAGGAAACATACCTTTCCTATCAAACTTAGACTAGAATAACCAATAGAACTTTAGTAATTTTAACCCTTCTTGTACGAGTAATGACCTTAATATTAAATATCAATTTGATATTTAGAATCTCAATTTCTATACGTTTTTTAAAATAAAAATACCAAGAATCAACATACTTTGCTTATTGACTCAATAAAAATTCATGTAGTATAGACTCAAGGGAAAGTGGTTCCTGATCCTAAGGGTTCGAGTCTGTCTCAATTTACCACTTGATTCTCAAACAAGGTTCAAGATGGACCCAAACACAATACTTATGGGAAGCAACCTATATCTTTAGTTTTTTTCATGTTCTTAAATACGTTCCTACATATTTTCATTTCAATACCTAACATAATATAGTAAAATTGTATTTGACCTTTGTTACATCATGATCAGAACATGGCACATGATAGATCTGAATGGAAATGAAGGATCCATTTACCCAAGCCCAACATGGTTGTGACGGAGGCTTTGATGATGATGACGATGATGATGATGATATTTGACCTTTGTCTTTCTTTTGATTCTTGACTAGTTACTTTTGGAAAAAATGCTTGTTTTATTTCTTGTAGAATAGTCTATGCACTAGGAAAAATGAATATATATATATATATATATATATATATATATATATATATATATATATATATATATATATATATATATATATATATATATATAAAGTCAGGCTAGAATATACTTTGAGTGTACAGATCACACTATACACCCCAATGGTGTTTGCCTATCTATACCATACTTTTCTAAAATCTGAACCATTGATCTTAATGGTTACAATAGTGATAGGCAACATACAAAATATGAGCTCATTTGGATGAGTGTAAGTCACTCATTTAAGGACAACAAAATTGACACATAAAACTAATTTGAAATGTATGATTTTTACCTCATTTGGATGCATGACCTATAAGTGTCCAAATGAGTTGAAATTTATTATATAGTATGTTCTTAAGATATTTAATAAGATCAACGGTTTATATTTTTCAAAAATTTATTGCATCTTTAAAAATGATAGAGGTGTAAAGTGCGTCCGGTACACTCAAGTGTACACTAGTCTCTCTCTCTCTCTCTCTCTCTCTCTCTATATATATATATATATATATATATATATATATATATATATATATATATATATATATATATATATATATATATATATATATATATATATATATATATATATATATATATATATATATATATATATATATATATATATATATGGGAATATATTGGCTGCCTGCGCGGGTACTGAACTTTGGCTACCCGTGTCTCTGCGCGGGTACTGAACTTTGACTACCCGTGTCTCCGCATCTTTAATTTTTCATTTTAATTACTACTTCTGCCACCGGGTTCTTTCTCTATAGTTGCGTCGCGCCGCCGGGTGTTCCTGGCTTGTTCGCAACTTGGTCTTTCTCCCGTGTTACTTCTGCTGGATGGTTCTGCTATCCTGATTACCTTTCGCCGACGACGACCATTCCTAATTTGATTGCAACAATCTAGAAGGACATAGTACGTCCTCATCCCTCCAATCTTAGTGCCAGCACCTTCCATTTCCATCACGCCAAAACTTGTCACAAATTATGATGTCGTTAACGGAAACACAGATGCCCAATACGGAAGAGGGCCTTATCGCGGAAGGGTGTGGTTGATGATGCAAAATGTGAGAAGGGCGCATGTGGATTTGGATATGCTTCTATTTGGTGCCTGGATTGGGGTTTGTATGGAGGCTTCGACGAGGGTTATTAGTGGAAGCGCCGGAAGCATCAGTTTCTTTCTGGGTTCAAAGTGGTTGACGATCCTGATATTCTTCCCTACGGATGCCATGGTGTTAGTCTTGCACGTTTGTCAATCTGGTCATAATCTATCCACTATACACATTTTGTTGATTCATCACACATTTCTACTGTCAAATGGACCACTCATCTGGAACAAAAACTGCTACTCCAGTGGGATCATGGCAGCAATGTCGACTGTAACTAGCAATGTTGTAGATAGGGGCATCTACAGATCAAAGTTGCAGATAGGGGGATCTATTGTGTGTCTGCAATCCAGTGCATAATTTCTGCTGTAATTTGTGTATATGTAGGAACCTGAAGATGGGGAAGAGTTGTTCTAAAATTAAATCTTTTACAAAGGTGTTCCCTCTTATATTTTTCTTAGATGATTGGTTAGGCTACCGTAAATGAGAAATTCCAAGTTTTCATATTCCATGGGAATGCACAGAAAGTGTTTGACTAAATGTGAGCATGGCAGAATTTATCAGCATCGTATGTAGCTGCTAGGAAAGGAATACACGCTCGTATTGCAGTTTCCTTGTCGAATTAGGAGAGGCGTTCACATATTACATATACGCCACTTGTTTATTATAATATGACTATCCATATTACAAATTGTCACCTATATTATGGTTGGCTCTTGCCTATTACAATATGATTGTCTATATTACAGATGACACTTGCTTATTACAATATGAATACCCATATTACAAAACTGTCACCTACATTACGGGTGACTTTTGCCTATTACAATGTGACAGTCCATATTACATATGACACTTGATTATTACAATATGACTATTCATATTATAAAATTATCACCCACATTACGGTTGGCTCTTGCCTATTACAATATGATTGTACATATTACATATGACACTTACTTATTACAATATGACTATCCAAATTACAAATGGTCACCTACATTATGGTTGACTCTTGCCTATTACAAATATAACTGTCCATATTACATATGGAACTTGCTTATTACAATATGAGTATCCATATTACAAAACTGTCACCTACATTACGGGTGGCTCTTGCCTATTACAATGTGACTGTCCATATTACATATAACACTTGATTATTACGGGTGGCTCTTGCCTATTACAATGTGACTGTTCAAATCTATCTTTGTGTAACTGTTCAAATCTGTAATGTGCCACATGAGTTTGTAGTTGATTAGTGCGTTAGTGAGGCATGTTCAAATCTATAATGTGCCACATGAGTTTGTAGTTGATTAGTGCGTCACTGAGGCATGTTCAAATCTGTAATGGGTTGTTCTTTTTGTGTAGTTTTTTGAAAGTGATTTTGTAACCTTCTATGTACTTCACTTGTGTTTGTAATCTATCTTTGTGTTACCTTGTGCTCCAGCAGTTGTATGTATACTTTGAATATGTTATAAAGAATATGTTCTGATCAGTTGTTATTCTTTTTGAAGAATATGTGTTTGTCTTTGTGTGCAATGGATACTCTTAGTGTTGTCACATTTACTCTTACAAAGTATAAGAGTAACTGAGTTTGAATCATAGTGTTTCTTTTCTAGGCTATCACAATTACTCTTATTGATGTTAGAGTTACTCGTAGTGCTCGTTCAGTTACTCGCAGAGTTGTCACAGTTACTCATAGTATTTTTTCAGTTACTCGTATTGTTTTCACAGTTACTCTAACTGCTATTTGAGTTACTCGTAGTGCTCGTTTAGTTACTCTCATTATTTTCACAGTTACTCGCAGTATAAGAGTTACTTTTTTGAATCACAAGGTTACTTTTTTCTGCTGTCATAGTTACTCTTAGTGTTCTTACAATTACTTTTTTGAATCACAAGGTTACTTTTCTCTGCTGTCACAGTTACTCTTAGTGTTCTTACAGTTACTTTTTTGAATCACAAGGTTACTTTTCTCTGCTATCACAGTTACTCTTAGTGTTATTACAGTTACTCTTAGTGTACTTACAGTTACTCTTAGTGTTCTTACGATTATTCTTAGTATTCTTATAGTTACTATTTGTATCCTAGTGTTACTTTCTATGCCGGATGGGTACTGTCATACCATACAATTACTTTTGTGTTATCGTGTTACTTGGAGTGTTAGATAGGTACTTTGTTCCATATAAAATTTAGGACATACAACACATATGCATTTGTGAAATACTTATAATAATATTTTTTTCCTTTTACTTCTCATATCAATCGCAATCTATAATCTTTACAGTTTCGACCGATCGATTTCATACTGCGGAAGGTTGGTGCACTTTCAAACGAAAAAAATACATGATGATGCTACTTTTAGTGTAAGACAGTTACGCATTGGCATCTTCATTCCAAAGACGATGGTTGACTTAGTCAAGCACATCTGGGTAGAGCATATGGGTGAACCTCTGGGCAAACTAGTCACAAGCTCTCAACAGTCATTCAAACTGATTACATTTAATAATACAAGTTCATTTAGAAGTCAGAGTAAACACGCAGACAAAGACATATATATTTATTACTTTTGATGACGTTACTTTTTGTGTCGCATAGTTACTTTTTTATACTAATTAGTTACTTTTGTATACTAACTAGTTACTTTCTATAGCGCATAGTTAGTTTTTATACCAAATAGCTACTTTCTATACTAAAAGTTATTTTCTATTACTTTTCATGTTCATTTTGTTACTTTTTATGACAAAGTGTTACTTTTGATGTTAAATAGTTACTTTTTGTGTCATATAGTTACTTTTAGGGTGACATTGTTACAATCAATTATCATCAAACAAGGTGCATCTATTTTTTGATTGCATATTAATTACTTATTCAAAGTACTTTTAAAAATAAAGTATCTAACTCTTAGTGTTGAAGCTACAGTTCATACATTTACTAGGAATGAGAATAAAGCTAGCCAGTTAACAGAGGAAGCAACGACTAGGCAAAATAAATCATATTAGAAGGTTCACGAGTTTGTTCAGTTTAAAAGAAGAGCCAACAAAAGAGTTCAAGGGGAATAGGTGGGGAGCAGGGAAAGTCTGAATCATTTAATATGTAAAAGCTGCTAACTTTATGCACGACAGAAACAAATGCAACCCCATGAGACATGCAAAATATAGAGCATGCATAAGTACAGATGGAATTAGCAAGGGAAATTAAGGTCACCCACTCCCCAACGAACAAAAAGACAATCTTCCCCGGTCCGTGGAAGCTCACAGTAGTGCCAACAAGGTCACCTAGTAGGCAACACTCCCCCGCCCTCATCTCCTCAAACTGGCCCATGACGTTTTAATATCGTTTGCACTTAGCGTACACTAAAATCACGGTGTTCCAGAACACCACATCTCTGTCGGGGCCTGATCAAGGAGCTTTGTTGTTCTTGCCATATGCTCGTTCTTCATGTAGGCAATGATTATGACATTCTAAGAGATCAATTTTTGGACGAAATCTCATCGAACACCTTCAGGGCAATCATAAAGTCAGCCCCTGGAGCTCGCAAGCATGATAGACCAGGAAACCACATCCCACCTTATGGTTCTGATGAAAAATACACCAGCTACCCTAAGGTCATGTAGTTAGTGTTGAAATCGATGAGCATGTTCCTAATAAAGCCGGAAGACTCCACTCCAGCTTGATAATCTGACCATGGAACTGGCATCCCGAAATGTAGATGAATGTAGAGTAGAGTAGTAAGAAGAAGTAAACTTTCATTGAGCACAAGGATGCTCACAACGTCCAAGGGATCTAGGCTCTAATTATCCTTAATTCAACCACTATGTGCTCCTGGTCAACAATACATCACCGACATCGGGTGCGTGGAGTCTCGATTGGCCAGCAGCTGCCGTGAGAGCCTAGTTCTAATGCCTCCCATTGTCACTCCTTGGATGCCCCCACACCACTCAAGGAACCCATGGTAGCCATGGAAGGAACAACCAAGTCGATAGGGGACCAATGGGATGATTACAAAAGGATCTGAAAAGGTAAGAAGATTTTAATGGAGGCAACAATCGTGACAGCTATTGGCGGACGGGAGGAGGCAGACTGCTACTTCTTGCCGCACTTTATATCCTCTCAGCCTGCTATTGTCGGCGCAATAGGGCATTGGACAGACGGGAACAGAGGCAGTGGACATGCCGTGGAGGCGGCGTGCATTTAGCAGGGATGGAGCGGCGGGTGCCGAGTATCCAGGAGGAGGGAGGGACAGAGTGAGGAGCAGATATTAGCGGTGTAGAGGCCACATTACAGACTGGGTTTTTCCGCAACTGAGGATGACGGAAAATAGGAGAGGGTTTAGTTGTTCGGAAGAAGGCTGGATAATACACGATGTATTTACAATGGATGCCACCACGTTTCTTCCACGGGTAGCATTCCTACATTACCCGTGCGGGCAACGAAAACACACACACACTCTCTCTCTCTCTCTCTCTATATATATATATATGTATATTACAATTTCTTTGCTCCTCTTTCTGCACCTATTAAGACAAAAACAACGATATCACCTCTACCGTATGATCTTTAGAGTCACCATCCATCAAATCATCTTTGAATGGTTTACTCCAGTTAGAATGTCTCCTAGTGTGTTTAAGATCAAGTTGTAAGGGAGGAGGAAATATATATTCATTTTGGTAGTCTTGGATCTCAAACTTATTAGCATGAGCCTAGTGGATGAAGAGCTCAAATTAACTTCTGATTACCAACATTCCATCAATCTTAATCACCACTATGAAGACATGAAACGTCAATTCTTATAGTGGAATATTTCCCCAATAGTACTGAAGACTAGCATATATGGGAGAGGTTGCACCCAAACCCTAAAGAGGAACCCGATTGGTCAAGAACACCAAACAAGGAGTAATATAAATCTCCCACTAAAAGGATACTCGACAACATATCCTCTAAGGCATGTATCTGAGAAGAAAAAACAATTACAAGAAAAGAAAAAGGATGTATTGTTTTGAGATAATGCTTTCGTCTATTTTCTCATGATTTATAAAGAGAAATTGAACATCAAGAACTTGAGGAGACAACTGTGTGTATTCAAAAACCATCCTATGAGGAATGAATTATCTTGAGCTTTACATGATTTGGTTTAACATAAAGATGATATATTATCTCACATGGAGTTTGCAGGACCATGTTGCACCCATTACTTTCAATGACCAACTTTTTTTATAGGGACCATTAAAACCATAATTTCCAGATATATAGTAGAAAAACTTTCATACTAATACTCAATGAACTGTTATACCTCATTTGAGTATTCAATCTCTATTAGACTAAAATAAATTCATGAGTAGAGTGACAACTGTCACATGTCTGCACTGTACATCATTCTTTTTCATATTTATCTAATAAAAATATTTTCCTCTATTCTCATGATTCTCTATCTCCTATTAAATAAACACAAAGGTGAGAGAGAAATTTTAACTTCTCTTCAACTTGATTGGTGTGATTGACATGTTTTGATAATAATACACAAGATTAGATAAACAACCCCCTCCACCTTTGATGGGCGGAGTATTGCAGACATCTTAGAACCGTCGACCATTATGTAGAACCCAATCAACTCATGCTTGCCAACTACATTAGGAAAACACCTTGGTATTCGGTCTTCTCTCACTCCAATTTTCTTAATTCCTATTTGCTTGAGTGAGGGTGTGGGTAAAATCTTAATTTGTTCCTATCTATAGGTTTTTTTAATTTCATGATTTCTTTTTCTACTTACACTTTTTATTTTTCTAGTTTTTGGCTTCATTCTAGCTTGAACCTTCTTTAACAACTAATAATTGCTAGTAGATATGCTAAGAAAATTGTGTTTCACAAATATTATCCAAAACGAAGTCTTCTTGCCTAATATTAAGAGTTTTAGTTGGAATTGTTGAAAATACTGTCACAATTCAAAACCTTTTAAAATTCACAACATAACATTTTGCCTATAAGTATAGTTTTCTATTCACTTATTTTGTTTGGAAGCAAAAATTCATTATCATACTAGAAGCACAATGGTAGGGAGTTACAAAATGTTGAGATATTTATCTCATTATGGCTTTCTCCATTTTTTCGCTTAATTAAGTAATGAGATTATGATCTAAAACTTTGGATAAGATCAAACCAAGCTAGAACATCTTTAAAAAAAGAATGATCATCAACATTAGGGTAATTGGCAACAATATGTCACAATTTATGTGATTACACTTTTTGAGGAATTTAGTTTTTGGGGGTATTCCTTTTTTTGGGACTAGGCTATTTTTTATTAATGATTTCTTGGCCCATGAGTGAATAAAATATTATTTCCTTTAGTTAACTAAAAAACTGATCGCCAATGAGATGTGACTGCGAAACACATGCAACAGCCTCTTGTTTCAACTTTATTACTCTTTTCATAAGACACCACCAACTACATCTATTAACAATTCTTGAAATGTAGCTAACTTTATCATTATCTAGAGTGTCATGAAAATCCACAAGTAAGCCAATTTATTGTAGCCACTTTCACCATTCTTAGTTTTCCAAGAATAACCTTATTTAAAAAGACACATATTCTTAGTAATGTATCAAAACATACAAGTCTAAAAAAGGTAAATAATAGAATTAAGATCATGCAGATATAGAAATATATAAACAAACTAAATGACATTTTACTCAAGTAAAGCAATAAGAACAAAAATAAATTAAAAAGATATATATGGCAAATCGCTATTATGCAGAGGTAGGTTAAAGAATGATCCAAAGAAATCACTAAAGTGAGTCATTAACAAAAAAACTATTGGCTGAATGTATCAAAATATAACTCTTAATATATTAAGGAGAAGTGCTAAACAAATATAGATCTATGTAAAATATTCTATACAAAACAACAAATTTTGTAATAGTGTGGAAGCAAGCACCCTTTGTGTGGATCAACCAAGTTGCTTCCAGCCTTGTAGATGTTCAACACATGAATCTTCTCTGTATATGTGAGCATATGGTACACGAACTAACACTTTTACATAGATATAAAACAATGAATAACATATTGGATAACTTTTACTAGGGATTAGGGCCACGATATTCCTATTCACAATAGGCCATGTTTGACTTCAGATCTTCCCACTCTTGCCCTTGAACTCATTGTATCATCAAGGAAAGAACAAATAATTATAGGAGGAGAGATGTATGTTTACTTGTAGGGTTGGTGGAATAGGAGGACTGATAGATGTGTGGAGAAAATGGAAGAGTAGCGGGGGATGGAATAATGAGCAAAATGAATTGAGCTGTTTCAAACCCTTGTATCAAAGTTTTGGGAATTTCATGTGAGAGTGCATGCACTTTTGGGTCTGTGAACCCATGTGAACACAATTAAGAAAAGAATAAAATCCTAACTAGGTCAAGAGTTATACGCTAAAGAGGAATTGGTCAAGAGCACACCTTATATAGTTTAACGATAAGACATGGAAAACATTTTGAGTTAGTTAGGGATATTATCCTGACTATGTTGCCCTAAAATTCATGTAGTTCATTCTTAGAAAAACAACATATGATAAGTAGGCATTCCCTTAAGTGGGTGACACCTTGTGGGCGTGTATTCTTCACAAGAATCTATATATATGCTTATGAATATTATAAAAGTGGTTCTGTCTAGGTTTAATAAAATGTAAAGTAAAATGATGAGTTCAAGACTAAACACGAATTAGTGAGGTAGATACCAGTTCATGATATTCTTTTTAATCTTTATCTACACAATCTCAGTTTCTCTTGGAGGGAAATATAGGAAAAACTAATAAACAAGATTTAAAGTTAGTATTTGGGTAGAGAATAAGCAATTTGTTACCTTTTTATGACATTGTTATAACATAGTTTGTCACATGTATTTACATTTTTAAAATGAAATTATTTTATTATCACGGATATATTAAAAGAATTGAGTACACCTTGTTTTAGAAGTATGAATTTAACTTGCAAATTCTTCCTTTCAATGGTTTTCCCGATTTTATTGTTTTCAATAACCCAATATATAATAGATATGGGGAAAAAGGAGAGAAAACTGAATAATAAATGAATTACTAAAGGTAATGGATACTTAGTATTTTACATATGGAATTATGTGGAGTTTCTAGAAAAGTGATGTTAAAGGCTACTAATATATTAATTTTGATTCTTAATGAGAAAAGATGTCAAAATAAGGAATCATGCTAAGTTTGAAAGAGAAGAGAATTACTTTGATGCCTAAAATAAATGAAATAAAAGGTTTACTTGGAGACAAACAAAAGTATCTTTATCTTGTATATTTTGGCCTCGAATCTTGCTCACACCTAGATATAAGTGTTAAAGAATTTCCTTTAAAATTTGGGATTAAAAGGATAAAGGGGAGAGATATATGAAATTAATTAGTTTTCCTAAAGTGGAAAGGATTATGGAAATATGAGTTAAATGTAATAATTAAATCATTCTTGGAAAATCAGGGATCCAAACCCTTTGATATACACATGACTTGTGGACCATCTAATTGATGATCAAAAGTTAGGGGTTCATCTCCTACCTTAGGCTGGTTTGGGAAACCAGTGCAGCAACCTCGATGAATCCTTTCCCTCCTCTCTCCCTCATCAATTCTTGAGAAAATATGGAAAACCCTATAAAGAATTTAGAAGGAGATTGTGAGCCGACCTATCCTAGGTTTCAACTACTTTGAGAGGCAATTCTAGTTTTGCCCAATTCACCAACTCAATAGAAGCCCTGCCCTCCATAGATGAGGCTATAAAAGGGGATATCACCCTCCTACAAAACCACAAGTTCCCACGAGACTTTGCTTGACTCCTCGATCACGTCCCTACCTTCAATTCCTTTCCTGACCCCATTCTCAACTACTATTATCTCCCTAGTACTCGGTGGAGATTCCTCTTTGCCTTCCTGCTAGCCCCAACCACCTCTAGGGCAATTGAAACCCTTGGAAAGTTTGACATATCAAGGTGAAGGCCATGGAGCTCTTGCCTAGAATCTTGAGGATTGAAAGCTTGGAGACCCTGCTGACTTCCTAAACACATAGAAGAAGCAAGATGAGGTTGAAGACAACCTTCAGCGAAAGGTCTCATCTGCCCCCGACTCCTCTTCTCTCAAGTGAGGGCCTTTCTATCTTTCCTCTGCCCTTTTTTCTGCATCTCTTAGAAAATCCACACCAGTGTAGTCCTTGACTTGGCATGAGCTGATTGGCTCAGCTACAACTCCACACTGCATTGACTTGACAAAGTCAACTGCTGAGGTGGCAGCCTATGATTGGCTAGAATGGAATAATTTTGTAAAAATGATAAAAAATCGTAAGGTTGTCCATATATGGCAAGTAATATATGAAAATTGATCTCAAAATACAAGGAATTCACTAAATTTGATTTAAGACCTCATTCTACCCCAAATTCTAAAAGTGCCTAAAGTTACTAACTTTAATGTACTAAACACATGGAAACCCTAATTTCTTGGTTAAAATGACCATGACTTGTTTAAATGGATTTAGTGAATAAAGTTTAATCTTTTTGGATAAAAAGGCATCTTGGACTTAATTTGAGATTAAGGATTCATATAATATCAAAAACTAGGGTTTGTAAGTTAAAGAGTATTAAATGAGATGATTAGGGTTTGGAAAGACGAAACCCTAATATAACCCTAATTTGACCCCAAAACCTAACTTGGAACCCAAGTCAATCTTAATGTCAGTTTATGAATAAAACAGTAATAATTGGGGTGTTATGCATTAATGTCAGGGTGTTTACTTACTTGGTTTCAATTGCACTTGTTTACTTGAACTTTAAGTCACTTTTGAGAAAGGTGTGTGGTTATGCCTATAACTACTCACCTTAACCGACTTCTGTGGTTTCTCAGAGTTTTTCTGATTGGATTGTAATCAAATTCTTCAATGTTTATTTACTTCATGCAATCTATAAAGTCACTATGGTTATCATATTATATTAATTTAACCTGATCAAACCCTGAATAATCTCTGGCAAGTTAAAGAGTAAGGGGTGAATAAAGTCATTATGGGAATTACAGGTGATCGAGCTTGGAAAGGAAGATCACCTTAGGCTAAGCCCAGAAAGGAAGGCCTATGTATGAAACCAAGCTAGGTGAGGGAAGGTTATGAATGTCCACTACATGGAACAAACCCTAAAGAGAGGGTTCCCCATAAAGAGGCTCCCCTAAAGAGAGGGCACACCATAGAAAAAAGAAGATAAGGGTGGTGAGGTTAAAACAAGAAAATCCTTATTCAATTTTTGTAATCATAATTGTTGCCATGGATGATTATATTGTTACACCCACATGAGAACATTTTGTTTCCCCCACATACTAGTGTATCTTGATATACTGACTGTGTTTTTGTTTGACGATGTTTTCGATTAGACTGCTATTAATCTATAAAATGGACGTCCTGAGAAGAAGGCACCAAACAGAAAGATGTTTAAAGCTATATTGGAGGATATAGATAGATAGTTTTTGTTTCTTGCTGCAAAAAATCGATTTTTCTTTTCATGTACCTCCATAAAGAATATTTTATCTTCATATTGTACGAAACTTTTTTCCATCCAATGAAATTAATAACTATTTTTGGTTAATTTATAAACCTTGATCCTATAAATATGACAATGACCCTTTCCCTCTATGTCCACCTTAATTGGGGATAATAGGGGTGGGGGTCATTACAAACATGAAAGTTACTTGTGAGACATCAATTCTAAAGAAATTATGATGAGAAATATCTTAAAGGAGTTTGGGATATAATTTATCCAATAGAAAATTAAGAGCGAGTCTAATTCTTTCTTCTTATGAAAAATGGGAGGTATAACAATAATAATATAACCCAATGCTAAGTTCACTAGAGAAATCTTGTAAGAAAGTGTACTACAAAAATAACAACCTTGGCCGACACTGGAAAAGTTCATCCTCAATTGAAGGGTCATGAAATTCAAGATACATTATGTTCCTTCATGAAATCAGTTTAATTCATGGGAAACTTGGATGAGGTCTTCTTCAAAGATTCATGTGTGAGATTAAGTAATGAAAAATTAAGTATATAAGAGATGATGAAAAATAGATATTATTGAAAATATCATAAAGGATTCTCAATAAAGCATCTTAGTAGTCAACGATACCCTTCCACATTGAGAAATAAACGTCACTACTACAAAATTTTGAGATAAAGTTGCTTAACTTAAATCTCAAAGCTAAACAGTTTCCAATTGTCTTGTAGTGATTAACATCACATGGGTGA
Organism: Alisma plantago-aquatica; assembly: GCA_963693085.1. Classification (NCBI taxonomy): domain Eukaryota; kingdom Viridiplantae; phylum Streptophyta; class Magnoliopsida; order Alismatales; family Alismataceae; genus Alisma; species Alisma plantago-aquatica. The sequence goes on from OY856415.1 coordinate 220,951,950, forward strand.
AGGTTTGAAGATGAAATATTATCTGACATATGGAATGTCCTTATATATGGATCACTCATCAAGATGAAACTTGATTGACGTAGAAAGTAGGAAGAAAATTGCAAGGGATATGATCTAGGAATTTAGAAGCTTGATGATGATCCTACTATACACCCTCCCATACTATAAGTCACGTTATGAGGTCTAGATGAAATTTGGAGAAATAGGGAATATAACTGTATCTTTACCTTGGGGATTATGAACTAGTTGATTGATAATACTATAGGAAGAGATAAATGAAAACACCAACACAAGTCATGTTGAAAAAGTATGGATTGTTAAAATAGATCAAAAGCACCAACATAAGATTGCTGAAGAAATTCTAGTCTTTTATATTATGATAAGCATGCAAGGGAAGGAAAGGGAGATGGCCTTGGTCTTTGTAAATTCTAAATGCCAGATGGCACACACCTCTCCATATTTTTTTGAATTGACAAGAAAATGTTAACTAATGAAAGCATGAAACAATGATTAAAAGGGGATTTGTCACACACATTTGAGATTTTTACTTGGACCACAAAAGCACTCCAAACTTGGATCTCACAAATATTTTCAATCTTATGAAACCTAAAATGAATAGTTAAATATTCACAAAACACTTCTAGCAGTCATGATCTGACAGAAAGAAATAATAGGAAACACAACAACCAAAAAAACAATCTTTATACTCTCACCAGTAAAGTCAAAGACACATATGGCCTATGTTTTCAATGTAGGATCACAAGTCAACATGGAGATGAATAAGGAGCATGAAGCACCATCACTCACTTTTAGAGGAGGATACATTGGTTGTAGAACTTTCACCATGGAGGAGATCCTTGTTGACACTAGTGATTTCTAGCTTTGCTATAATAATTTGTCTTTTACTTCATCTACGAGGCCTATTGTTAAGGATGTTCCACCCCGTTACCAACAAACACTGCTACAACTTAGGTTTTTAGTTCATAGTACATATGACAACCTTGGGATTGTTTATACTATGAATGGTACATCTGTTACTCTTTAGCATACGTATGCTAATATATATATATATATATATATATATATATATATATATATATATATATATATATATATATATATATATATATGGAATGTTTCCTAAAAAAATGAAAAGGGGATTTGTGGCTTGTATTGTGATCTATGAGGGTATAATTTTATTAAATAAGAGTTGTTCGATCTTCTTACATGGTTTCTAGTTGGCAGTGACAGATCCAAAAATTTATGGTATGAGGGGCTGAGTTACTATGAGCAATGGAAAATTTTGACTATAAATATAAGTGAAAAAATGAACATTTATAAAGATTAAACTAAAAAGATAGACCTAGTGTAGTTTTCCATCATCTCCAATATACAAAATAAGTTATGTATAAAATATGATCCTCTCTATCAAAGTAATGCATTTCTTTAGGTGTCTTAAGTCATTAAGACGAATGATTTAACTATATCTCCTTCAAATTGAATAATTAGAGAATCAAAATAGTCATTTTTCATTATCAATATCTATAATATTACTTATCATTATTATCATCTAAGCCTCAATCCCAAACATGTTGGTGTTGGTTATGTAAAATATGCTATCATATAAAAAGAATACCAATTATAAAAAATGAGAACAAATTCAATTTATTTATGGAACCCCACCACCAAAATACTTGTGATCATGCCTCATAGATGGTAGTATCATATCAGAAGATTTACATATTTTTCATACAAGTCTAATATTTTAATATAGAGGGTATGAGTATAATGTAGAGGATAAAATTTTATAATTTAAGGTTATTCTATTTTTGGCATGATAGAAACTTCACTGGAAAATAAGAAAAAATTAATTAAGTTGTGATACACATAAAGTATTGACAAGGGAAAGTGAGGTGTGGAAATCAGAAATAAAGAAGAAGAAAGATATATCCATATAATTTATTATTTTAAGTTTGGAGGAAGTAGGAGAGGAAAGAAATGATGACATGTTATTGTTAGTTAACGTTCCTTTGCAATGTCACCTATCTTTCTTGCTCTCTCTCTATTTGTTTAAAATCATATCTATGTGACAGTTTGTCTTTTCTTTTATTTCCTTTCTCCTTTTTTCTTATGTCAAAGAGAAATTGTATGTTATAACAAGTTTCTATTTCTTATATCGATAGAAAACCAACATTGTATTCATAAGTTTATACAAAGTCATAGTTATTGGTATCTGAACAAAATTTAGATCTCTGTATATATACATAGTTATTGTTGTGTGAGATATCATATATGTTCAAATGGATGCTATTTGCATTTTTCTCAATTTACATATATGGTTTTCTTTATTAAGAGATTTATGATTGATCAAACTTTGAAAGAAAAAAAGCTTAAATAAATAGTGGTTAGTTGTGCATCTTTGGTCATCATGCTTTTCATTGGTATGCAATTATAACTGGGTGCATTGATCAAATGCTTCATAAACATTTATATTTTACAAATAAAACATTGTGAACTTGCAAGTAATGTATCTATGTGATATTTATTTTACGAAATTCTTATTATGTTACTTTTTTTTTTAAATTTTGAGAGTACATGGGACCTTTTATCCCAAATGATCTCCGCTTGTAATTATGGTGGACGAGTTGCATAATTCATGAAACAAATTGATATGTGATTATTAATGTAAGTGGATAGTAGAGGAATGGAGATAAACCATCTAAATAAGATGATATATATATTTAATGATATATGAGGAGGTTAGAGATGTTTATATCATCCCCTAGTATGAATGCCTAAAGAAGGGTAATAGTATTAGTTAAACTAGAAAATAAAAGATCCCAGTTCTGTGTAGTATATTAATATATATATTTTTACATTTTTTTGTTACATGATATCATAGATAAACATAATATCTTCAGCCTAAGGTTTAAGTGCTTGAGTCAAACATATTGTATTTGTTTCTTGTTCTCCTCTTGTTGTGGACTTTTTCTCCTTTGGGTTTTACTTGGTTTAGAGCTGATAAAGGAAGGGCTGGGGAAAGAAGAGATGCTGCCGACTTACCTAAAAAGAAAAGCTCTATTCATTCAACTGTATGATTATTTCTAGAACACTATTCGTGATAATACAAACAGGCGGCGGCTAGCTAGTAGTCAATGCCTGATCTAATTCATAAAAAAGAAATATAATATTGGTAGGACATGTAGTTAGTAAATAAAACCTCCAAGTGTGAGACAGTTGGACGAGTTTGAAGGATTCAACGGGGGTTGTTAGATGGGAAGATTTGCATCGTTGTAAGCATTTACTAACACGACAACAAAAAAGTAAGCCATCGCAGTCTTGAATACGTCAGAAAATTATGGATATTTAGAACGCGGGGACTTGGCCAACGCATCTGAATTATTGGAACACTGCGTCATGTTGACTTTGGTATTCACGAAGAAACTGCGACGTATTAATCCAATCCAATGTATATATATTGTTTCTTTAAAACTATCACTCGGATCTATGGATATGCCTAAGCTGCTCGGATTGGCTTTAGAAGTAAGATCCGGTTCAAGTGGATCGACGGGAGATTTGGTTTAGAAATGAACTTCCCAAATTGAATGATGTGGGTGGGTGTTTGTGTGTGTGTGTGTGGTGGGGTGGGGTGGGGGGGGGGGTGATGCAAATCAACAAAATCGATGATGAAACGGCACCAAGCTGGAGATATCAATGAACAAAATCGTGTAGTGTATTTTATAAACCACCAAATGGTATCGACAGTTTACCAAAGACGCAAGTCCTTGGTTTCATTTTGCAACTTTTAGCGAACTCTACTAGTTTACTAGACATTTTTGATCTGATACTATGTTGTTGATTTTTTTTTTGTTCCATCCGTGCTATTCGAAAGTTCTCTCTATCTGTCCAGAAAAGAACTGAGAACAAGAAGATGCCAGTTCCACTCGTCTAAGTTCATGAAACATTACTGAAATTTAACAAACATGAAGCGCAGTCTACAAAGCAAATCTAACGAAAGAAATGTCAAAAAAAACAAACAAAGATCACACTGGTCTCCTATTGATCGTATACATAAGAACTCCGTATACTTTGTAAAGTTTTATTGTGAGTTCATTTATTCCATACAGAAACAGAAGTCTATACCAGCATAAATAATAAGCAGACATAAATAACAACAAACATCCCATCCCACCCCCACTTTCACCGGTACTCTATGCCGATGTATACCGGTTAATCATCATATACTACATACTATATACGATGTATGTGAAGCTAAAATACCGGCACTTTGTACTGCCAAGAAAACGCACTGGTACAAGTACTGGCGGCACGGGGAGATCAGCTCAACAGTACACGCCGCCGCAGGTTCTTAAGCCAGCACGGGCCTGAAGGCGTTGAGGCGATTCACTCCTCCCTGGGTCTCCTGGAAGACATCGGCGCGGTAGACGCGAACCAGAGGCGTCACGGGCCTGGAGTCGGTTGCCGTGAGTGCAAGAAGGAAGATGGATCCATCTGGACGAGTCCCCCTAGCAGCCTCTAGCACGAGCCCCAGCGCCAAGGAAGCGTTGCTGCTGACGTTGAAGGTGTTGATGGCAAACTCAGCCACCTGCACGATGGAGGTGTTCTTCGATGGTTCAATGACAGCCTCAAACACTACTGGCGGCTGACGCTGCCCCTGACCTTCACCTTGCCACTGAGGCTGACCCTGGCCTTGGCCCTGCCCTTGCCACTGTGGTTGTCCCTGCCCTTGGCCTTCACCTTGCCACTGAGGTTGACCCTGACCTTGTCCCTGCCACTGCGGCTGGCCCTGCCCTTGTCCCTGCCACTGCGGCTGTCCCTGGCCTTGTCCCTGCCACTGGGGCTGTCCCTGACCCTGTCCCTGCCACTGCGGCCCGCCCATCCCACCTCCGAACCCAGGCGCACCTCCACCACCGAACTGCGGCCCACCTCCGCCGCCGCCTGGTTGAGCTTGGGCTGGTGGACTGGGTAGGACGAGGAGGACAACGAGGGCCGACGCGGCCACAAGGATAGGGGTCAGCTTGGTTACCATGGTAAAGCTGGCCGTCTGGGCCGGCTAGGTTCTGATAGAGCTGAAATTAGCTGCGAGATTAGCTTGAAGCGCTGGGTAGTAGTTGTTCGAAGAAGAGACTGATTGGGCGTGGTGGTTCTCTGTATTGAAGACGATGACTGCTATATATCTAACCTGTTCGGTGGAATTTGATCACCGTTTTATAAATCATGAGAGTGGTTGGACTCGGCCAATCCATCAACTTGTCTTAGCTTGACCAAGTTCACGTTTGAGAAAGAAAAAAGAAGAAGAAATAGATAAAGTATTATACGGATAATTCGACGAGATCAAGATCCAAAAGAGAGCAAAAACACATGGCTGTGGTTTTAGTTTGGACAAAACAGTGCACCCGGGACCCGGCCATGTGCTTCATCAGCAGGAGTTGCATTTATTTTTTATATACAAGTTCAACATGGCGGTTCTTTCCCGTATGAGGAGGATATGGCATGGAACTAGTCCAAACCAACGACTTACGCGGTCGTTTCCTAGCTGCTTCTTTTGTCAACGAACTCCAACAGGGTCATACCAGGGCGGGACGGTAACAAAACTTAGATCCAAAGCTAAACTGATTTTCCATTATCGACTGAGTTAAATATCGGATGGATAGAGGGCGACGGAATCAAAAGCCTACTGGTATTATTTATTTGTTATTATAGGTCAATTCTAATGAAGAGAAATCCAAACGTTTTTACGGTCTTCAGGAATCCGTAAAAAAATTGCTTTTGACGTGTGTTGACTAACTTGAACGGATCTACACAGAGCAGATACACATCCTGGGCGCCGACTTACTTTTATGAAAGATGAAAGACCAAACTTATTGCATTGTCGATGTAGCAGCGTTGATTTTATCAACGGCCAGCCCGACTATTGAATGCATGTATCTCTTTCAGCGGCCCTGATGTTGTCGTTTGATAGCATGTATCTTTATTTTTATTGACGTCGATGCAGACATTTTGTTTGCTATTTCTTCATGCATCTTCACTCGTCACGTCTCTATTAAGATCTAAAGAAGAAAAAAACTAGCCGCCTTTAACTTCATGAGACGCTCTTACAGTTAGTTTTTTCATGTGAAGCCTTCAACGTATTAATCATAAAATCAGAATCACAAACACGAAACTGATTAGATTAGAGTTTAAGGGGTGTGAAGTCAATTTTAGGAATGTACGCTCTTATATTAATAACCGATGTAAAGAAACATACTCAAGGTTAATTAAGATCTATAGGAAGAGTATTTCTCCTGCAATAATTATCCCCAGAAAAGCTAAAACAAAGTACTACAATTCGAGATAATAATTGCGTAATACAATACTTCAAAAGATAATTCGTATGAAAACATACTCTCAGTCAGCGGCGGATTTCTGACTCGACAGGGCACCTTTTAATTGGCAGTTTTGTGTAAAGACAAATGTAACAAAAGTTGGGTCACAAATTCTATTTTATTTTATTTTATTTTATTTTCTTTTTAAACTCAACTATAACCTATAATGTCGTACAGTTTCAAATTAAGCTAGGACACAGACCCCTCCTCAAACATATCTGACTCGACTGCTCTAAGTCAAAACTTTCAGTGGTATTGACACTGTCAACGAAAAAGTTTTACGTGACTTGACAGTTTTCATTTTGTAGTTTCACAATTGAATAATTCAATTTAAGAATCGTAGATTGAGTTCGTTGTTGTGCTGAATAATGGAAAAGGTGAAAGATGACAATTTTCTTGGTCTTACACTTTTTCCCACAAGGCAATCCAAGCTGCAAGGCCAATTCAATTTTCCCCCATTGACTCCTTTTCCCCACTTCCTCATTGACTCCTTTTCCCCACTTCCTTCACTTTTGCTTATCTCCTACACCTACAAGTGAACCAAACCCTTAGACTACATCATTAGCTAGAAATCCAACAAGTGAAACCCATCTTCCCACTTTCCATTCCCTTGCCATCTAATTCTCAACCAACTATGTATTCCCCCATTATATAGAACTCAATCTTCCTCTACCTCACTACTCTATTTTCACCTCTGCCCCTCTATTTTGGCATTCTTTGGTTGTCAACCAATTAAACTTCTAGTTTCCCTTGGTTTTCAAGCAATGGAGAAATTGACCATTTGACCAATCAAAACACTGTCTTAGATCCTTTGACTTTGTCTCTCTTCCATCTTATGTATAAGTACCCCTTCTCACTCCCATATAAAGAACCTTTTACCAAATCCTTTGATCTTGTTAGAAACTAACAAAGAGCTATAAATGGACAACGAGAAGGCATCTAAGAGACAAATTTTGTAAGATCGTGGCTTCATGTTGGCCCATTCCTTATATATAGTTCCTGTAAGGAGGCAAGATCACCCCTTGATAAAATTTAAAGAAAATACAAAACATCCATCTTTTCACAAAGATAATAGATATGCACGTATGATATTTCAAGTAAATAAGCATGATTTAGTTTCATGTAAAATGTCAATAGCAACGAAAAGGAAAACAAACTAAAGCTATTGTATGACTTTCATCATTGTTCACTACATAAGTTTTTTACAAGAAAAATATGAGGAAACTAAAGATCTAGAAATAGCAACATAGACATCCTTTAAGCAAGACTTGAATCTACTCCTGATTCTGGTTTCCTTGATCTTGTTTAGCACCTTGTTCAACACCTAGGTGGTTGGGAATTCACCCAACAAGAGAGATAGAAACAAGGTATGCGTCAATAGTGAATAAGAACATAAGTTAAAGAAATAACATGGAAATAAAAGCTAATATTTCATCAATAGATAAAGAGATCAAGAGTATGAGGCATAACCAAATAGATGTTTGCCATAAAAAGAAAATAGAAAAAGATTTGCATGCATGATTAATATTGACTACATTAACTAAATAGGATTGAGGCACCTACTTGTCCTCAACCTATAGGTAAGGGGAGAGTAATGCATTCCCATTCACCAACACAATTTCATAAGGGGGAGAATAAACACATTCCATAGGGTAAAATAATACATGCCCTATCTATGGGTGATTGAATAAAAGTACCACTACATCAACTAAATAGTTTAATGAAATCAACATGCTGAAGAGAAACTACGACAAGTAGAATCATCATATAATTGAAACATGGAAGTGGGGTACACGATCCAAGAAATAGAATATCAATACTGATTTTGAGGTAAATATAGCAAAAGAAATATTAATAGAGAGAATAGGGTTCATATAGTGCCTCATTAGGGAATATAGAGTTCGGTTTACAAATATCCCAACTTAGGGTGTAAGAATGCACATACCTCTCTTACTGAGTTCAACTATCAACTTTCACCACTTTTAGATGATCCTTAGTTCAACTTTGCCTATTTCAATTTATTAACATGTATTAGAGCACATAATGCACCTTGATGTAGAGAAACCCTCTATTTGGACCTTTTAGAAAAACTTAGATATTGATTCTAAAAATCTTACCAATTGATTTATTAGGTTCTCCTAATCAAGAAAACATATTTCAATGTTAATTTTGGAGTTACTATGATTACGTTGTAATTTTTATGGATTTTATGCATTAAATTCATTTTCTAAAAATCACCCTCCGATAAACCTTGAAATCAGACATCAAAACTATTTTCATTAATAGGGATTAATTTTCAAATTCCAAAACCTATTTATTTGTTAATTTTAGATAAGTGGATTAATAAATACAATTTTTGCAATTCTGACAAATCAAGAAATTAGAAAATTCCAAATAACCCGGAAAAGATTGAGAGAGGGAGAGAAATTTTGGCTGACTCAATAACTTGGCCCAATCAGGGGTGTCCAAGTCACGGGTCAATGTATCGACTTTAAATTATCCAAAACAAAAAAAATAAAAGCAAAAAGAGTATTATACCCTTGCACGATAAAACAAAGAAAAGAGAAAACGAGAGGGGAAAATGAGTAAAAGCACATAGGGGATTCTCCCCCCTCATTCGAGTGCCATGGCTACTTGAGCAGATTGGCCAAAATAGGAAAATCCACATATCGCGACCAAAGATCGAATTGAGGGCGAAGAAAGGTAGCACAAATGAAACAAAACTCACCTAACCTCTAAATTTTGATGCTGATACCACCACAGACTCAGGAACAATGCCACAAGGTCAACACAGAAAGTGGGTTGGTCATGGGTGTGCAAAGGATCTCTGGTCAAATTGAAGTAGGGAAACGACTGCACATGAGCCGATGTGTATGACTCTATTTGTAGGTGGGGTGTTGACCTAGGGTACGGTCAAGATGGAGGTGAGAAAACCTGGAATCATATTTTGGGCTTTTCTTGAATTATCCATAATAATCCTTGAGTTAGGTATAGAATTGTGCAGAAAGTGATAAGGACACTGTAGCTGAAGGAATCTCATGAATTGATCGAGTGAATATAGAGAAACCCCGATTTACATTGATGTGTGTACCTGCCCAGTTTCCTAGTTGGGCGAGAGCTAGGTGACAAGTCCCTAGCTGCTCAATCAGGTGGACGCTGGTCCACGGAAGATCTAGGTCATTCATTAGAATAGAAAAATAAAAAAAGGAAAATAGTGCGTTATAGAATTAAATGACTTTCCCAATCGAATTCGATTAAAGTGAGGGTACATTTATGTATCTTTTTCTCTCTCTTACAATGAGGGTACCAACAAATCCCAAATTTATTGAAATTTGACACCCAACCTAATATTAAAATGTAGAATCTGAATTCAGCCTTAGTTTTTTGTTTTGAGGACTTTGAATATTTTATAATTTTTTAAAGTAATTCATACTATCTCTTTCTTAATACATTAGAGACTTCTAGAATCACCCTATTAATGTGAAACTTCATCCTCAAGTAAACTTTAGCACATGGAACATGAATTGGATGTAAATTTTATCCTTTGGGATTATTGGATACATTATTTAATATTTTGGGCTTTAATTACACTTTCTCCTTTTTATATTAGAATATCACTGATTGTCCAAATTAGTGGAAAGTTCACCCATATCCTTATTTTAACATGTTGATTTCAAATCTAAGATTAGTTTTCTCTTTTGGGGTCATGGAATATTTTATTTTATATTTTGGAGGAAATTGACATTTTCTTTTCTAAAAGAAATATATAAGATTTATATTATCCTAAATTTGTGAAGCTTGATCTCCAAGCCAAATCAAACCCAAAGAAAATAGATCTAAAGTTATTTTCAACCAACTAGTCTCCCTTTAATGAATTTTGGCCTATTTTCCATTATTACCACAATTTATCATATTAAATAATTCAATATCACCTTATCTTGCTTAAGGGGTTATTATTTATCTTTTTTGTCTCTTCCTTGTTCTAAAAGGTTATAGAAAATTCTAGAATGAATTTATTTTATCATTATCTCAATTAAAAGGAAAATTTGTATTTTAGACCCTTAAGTAAATTTTCACTGAGGTATTTTTTCTCAAACCCTTTTATTGGTATAATTAGTGAACAAATGCTCACCAAACCACTATGAATTCTAGTAATTCAACATTGAGGACTAAAAGGACAGAAATGAAAGGTAACCTTAAGGAAAGGGCTAAGTTAAGATTATACATAGATTTTAGTTTGTTACAACACTCCACCTGAGAAAATCCATAATAATCTTCTCCCATATCCAAAAATTGAAGCAGGTGAAGAAGACCACCGGGTCATTGATGCTCTATCTTGAATTATTGGCAGGTCAAACACTTTGCAATATATAGGGTGATATCCTTCTTCATGTTCTTCCACCAGAAGCTTCATTATTGGTCCTTGTACATCTTGGTCGTACCATGGTGTATGGTATACTTACAACCATGGACTTTACTCAGAATTCTCCATTACAAGTCTCCAACTTCAGGAATCCACAACCTATGTCAGAAGCGTATAACACCATCGACTCCAACTGAAAAGTCAGATTGTGGTTTTTCTACTAAGTCCTTCATATCATCAAGCTCGAGACTTTCTAACTGGGTAGCAACACCTTTTGAGATCCAATATGGTTTAATGGACAAACTATCCATGTGAACACACAACTTCTCGACATCATCTTCATCAACAGGCTGTAGTTGCCAACAAGAAGCATACTCTAGATTCATAGCATCACAAACTACATCTTTCTTCTGACTCAATGTATTAGCAACTACGTTCACTTTACCAGGATCATATGTGATGGTATATTCACAGTCCTTAAGGTATTACATCCATCTTTTATGTATCAGATTCAGATCCTTTTGTTTCAGTAAATACTTCAAACTTTTATGATATGAGAGAACTTAACTCCATATAGATAGTGTCTCCAGATCTTTAAAGCATGCACGATGATGACAAACTCTAAATCATGCATATGCCCTTTTTCTTCAATAGATTTCAAATGGCATGAAGCATAGATGATCAATCGATCTTCTTACATCAAGACACACCCTAATCCTTGGTTATAAGAATCGGTGTAAATGTTATCGGGTTTGCCTTCAACAAGTAACACAAGAATAGGAGAAAATGTAAAACATCCTTTTATCTTCTAAAAACTATCCTCACATTCCAGTGTCCACACAAACTTGACTTTTTTTTCATGTCAACTTTGTCAGAGGGAGAGCTAACTCAGAGAAGCTCTTGATAAACCTATGGTAGTGACTTGCTAAACCGAGGAAACTACGTATCTAAAATAGAATCTTCAGAGCTTTCCACTTGATCACAACTTCTACCTTTACAGGATCAACATCAATATGTCCGAAAGAAATCACATAAACCAAAAACATCACTTCCTTTATCTAGAAATCACACTTCAAGAATTTAGTATAGAGTTGATTTTCTCTTAGTGTGTTCAACACAATTTGTAGATGTTCATGATGTTGTTCTTCAGACTTGGAGTAGACCAAAACATCGTCGATGAACACTACCATGAACTGATCAAGATAAGGATAAAAGAATCGATTCATCAAGTCCATGAAAGCAACATGGACATTGTTCAATCCAAAAGGCATGACTAGGAACTCATAATGATCATATTGAGTTCTAAAAGATATCTTCAAGACATCTTTATCTTTTACACACATCTGATAGTAGCCACTTTATATATCCATCTTTGAGAACACAACAAATGACTTCAGTTGTTCGAACAGGTCATTTATGCATGGTAAGGGATAATGGTTTTTTATCCTTACTTGGTTAAGCATACGATAATCAATGCACATCCACAACAAACTGTCCTTCTTCTTCACGAATAAGACTGGGGCTCCCCAAGGTGAAACACTAGGGAAAAGAAAACCCATGTCAAGAAGCTCTTGAAACTACTTCTTAAGCTTGGCAAGTTCAACAGGGACCAAGCAATAAGGAGGCTTCAAGATAGGCAAAGTTCCAAACATAAGATCGATAAAAAACTCCACCTCGTGAGTTGGGGGCAACCCAGACAACTTCCCAAGAAAAACATCAGGAATGTCCTTCACCACATCTATATAATCTAGAGCAGAAGGTGTGGCATCGAGAATGATAGATGCTAAATATGCTCTACACCCTTGCGACACAAGATTTTTGGCTTTGGTGGAGGAGATGATGAAATTCCGATCCTCTCATTTTCTACCCTTGATACACATCCTTCCTTCATGATGTAACAAACTAACTTTCGATTCCTCACAGAACAAAACTACTTTATACTTCTTCAACCAATCCATCCCCAGGATAACATCAAAAGCAGACACATCGAGTAGGATGAAATCAGAAGGAAACATCTTCCAAGAGAATCAAAGGTCGAAGGTTGGGTGTTTGAGATAAGAAGAGAATGCCACTAGGGGTTTTAACATCTAGCACATGATCCATGTATTCTGATTCTATCTCTAACATTGAAGAAAGCTGAGTTGATATGAAGGTATTCGACGAGCCAGAATAGAAAAGTGCTTTAATAGGATGCATAATAAGATGTAAAATACCTTCTGTAACTTCATTATCTTCTATAACTGAAGCTTAGGATAATTAAGTAGGATATGTCTAGCTTGGCTGCACTCATGGCAGATAGGTGCAAGTCATGCCTCTTTTCAGGCATGACATTGCCAACTGGGCACCTCCCAAGTAGATGAGAGTGGGAACAATGGTTGCACTTGTAGTGTCCATGGTTACCACCTAAATGCTTCCTCTTGTTGTTGTTATTGTGCCCGAAAGACTAAAATCTGGGATAAGACTCTATTACCAGTGCCTGTCAACCATTTATTGAAAAACAAGAGGTAGTATGGAACAAGGTTCATCCGACAATGTAGCTAAGTCCTTCCAGGAAAAGGGTCGATCTTTGTTTAGCTCCGAGGTCAATGACATAATGCTGTCAAAGTAGGAAACATTGAACATACTCAGTATCACACATGATTCCTTATCAATAGGCTATAGAACTCTACCTCCTTTCTTTTCAGATAATCGGGACAGATGTACTTCTCACGGAACAACTTAAGAAACTACTCTGAGGTCATTCTTGATGTGTCACAAGTATGAGACTTACCATTCCACCAGACTCGTGCTCGCCCATCCAACACATACGTTGTAAAGAAAACCTTATGATGAGGAGGACAAGCCATGCTCTCAAAAATACGCTCTAGGGCCAACACCCAATCATCAACCTTATCCACCATGTTTGGCTCACTCTTGCCCTCAAAGTATGGTGGTTGCATCTTGATGAAGTCCATTAGAGTGAACTCCTTAGGATTTCTTGCAAAAACTATAGCATCGGAGACTTGTCCTACTAAGGTAGTTGAGAGTAGATGGTGCGACATGTCCAACTCTTGTTCAGGGGTTAGGATAGGTGTGCCTACATGAGTAGCATGGGTCGTCATGTTGTTTTGGGAAGTCATTGGGGTGTCTCGGTTGTTGGTGTTGCTAGAGGAGGCTCCCGTGGAAGAGTTTTTCATGTTCCCAAACAAATATCCCTTTCGAAAATATAAGAGTATAACATAAGATTTCTAGGAGTAGACAATGCAGATATCTATGGCTACTATTGCCTATGTGCATGTTATTTTAGACTATCAGTATCAACTCAGGCCAGGTAGGTATCATGCAGATCTGGGAGTCCTTGTAAACTAAGCTAGTGGCACGGAGGAAAATCTTGCCATCCCCCAAACCTTGATCGTTTCTAGACACCCTTGCTTTCATATTATGCCCTAGTAGATTCCCGACAGGATTTGATACCATGCTGTAAAGAGGCAAGATAACCCCCTTACTAAAATTTAAAGGAAATACAAAACATCCATGTTTTCACAAAGATAATAGATATTAGGGGATGAATGTATAATACTCCAAGTAAATAATCATGATTCAGATACATTTAAAATGTCAATAGCAAGAGAGGAAAAGAAACTAAAGTTATTACATAGATTTCATCATTGTTCACTACATAAGTTTTTTAGAAGAAAAAGATGAGAAGACTAATGATCTAGTAGTAGCAACCAAGACTTCCTTTAAGAAAGACTTGAATCTACTCCTAATTCCAATTTCCTTGATCTTGTTCAACACCTGGGTGGTTGGGAATTCACCCAACAAGAGAGAGAGAAACAAGGTATGTGTCAAATTGAAAAAGAACAAAAGGTAAAAACATAACATGGAAATAAAGGCTAAGATATTGTCATTAGATGAATAGATCAAAAGTATGAGGCATAATCAAATAGATTCTTGCCATAACAAGAAAATAGTAAAAGATTTGTATGCATGATTAATATTGACTACATTGACTAAGTAGGATCGAGGTACCTACCAGATCTTAACCTATAGGTGAGGGGAGAGTAATACATTCCCTATCACCTACTACAATTTTATACGGGAGATAATAAACACATTCCCCAGGGTGAAATAATACATGCCCTATCTATGGGTGGTTGTACAAAAGTACCACTACATTAGCTAAATAATCTAATAAAATCAACAAGCTATAGAGAAAATATGGCAAGTAGAAGCATCATATAATTGAAACATGGATGTGGGGTACAAGACCCAAGAAATACAATATCAATACTGATTTTGAGACAAATATAGCAAACGAAATACTAATAGAGAGAATTCACATACCTCTCTTAATGAGTTCAATTGTCAACTTTCACGACTTTTATATGATCCTAAGTTCAACTTTGCCTATTTTAATTTATTAACATGTATCAGAGCACATAATGCACCTAATGTAGAGAAACTCTAATTTTGGACCTTTTGAGCAAAACTTAGATTTTGACTATGAAAATCTCATCAATCAACTTATTAGGTTCTCTTGATCAAGAAAACATATTTTATGTTAATTTTGGAGTTAATATGATAAAGTTGTAATTTTTATGGATTTTATGCATTTAATTCATTTTCCAAAAATCATCTTTTGATAAACCTTGAAATTAGACATCAAAACTATTTTTATTAGATAGAGATTAATTTTCCAATTCAGGAACCTATTTATTTGTTAATTTTTGATAAGTGGATTAAAAAATACAATTTTTGCAATTTTGACCAATCCAGAAATGAGAAAATTCCAAATAAGCTAGAAAACCTTGAGAGAGAGTGGGGCCAACCCACTGGCCTATCCCAATCAGGGGAGGCCAAGTCACGGGTCAAAAGATCGACTTTTACTTATCCAAAACAAAGAAAATAGAAGCGAAAAGATGCTTATTCCCTTGCACAATAAAATGAAGAAAAGAGAAAATGAGAGAGGTAAATGAGTAAAAGCACACATGTGATTCTTCCCCCTCATTTGAGCACCATGGCTGAAATAGCTGAATCCATAGATCTCTACCAACGATCGAATTGAAGGCAAAGAAAGGTAGCATAGATGAAATCGAACTCACTTAGCCTCTCCATTTTAATGTTGATATCACCACAGACTTAGGAGCAACTCCGCTAGGTCAATATAGAAAGTTGGATGGTGATGGGTGTGTGAAGAATCTCCATTCAAATTGAAGAAGGAGAATGTCTGCACATGAGCCGATGAAGATGTGTATGCCTCTATTTATAGGTGGGGTGATGACCTAGGGTTTAGTCGAGATGGCGGTGAGAAAGCCTCGAATCGTACTTTGGAAATTTCTTAAATTCTCCACAATAAACCTTGAGTTAGGTATATAATTGTATGGAAATTGATAGGGAAACTATAGGCGAAGGAATCTCATGAATTAATTGAGTGAATTGAGAGAAATCCCTAATTTATAGGGCTGTGTGTACCTGCCTAGTTTCCTAGTTGGGTGCGAGCTAGGTGAAAAGTCCCTAGACACTCGATCAGGTGGATGCTAGTCCATGAAAGATCTAGTCCGTTCATGAACATGGAAAAAGGAAAAATAGAAGAAAATAATTCATGATCGAATTAAACTGTTTTCCCAATCGAATTCAACTAAAGTGGGGCTACATTTATGTATATTTTTCTCTCTCTTCCATTGAGGGTGCAAATAAATCCCAAATTAATTGAAATTTGACGAATAGCCTATTTTGAACATGTAAAATCCGAATTTGGCCTTAGTTTTCACTTTTGAGGATTAACATATTTTATTTAATTCTTTTAAAGTAATTCATATTTTCTCTTTCTTAATGCGTTAGAAAATTCTCGAATCACCCTATTAATGTGAAACTTCATGCTCACATAAAATTAAACACATGAAACATGAAATGACCATCAATTTTATCCTTTGGGATTATTTGATATATTATTTAATATTTTGGGCTTTAATTACACTTTCTCTCTCCTAAACATATTAGAGTATTAAAGATTGTATAAATTAGTTGAAAATTCACCCATAGCGTTACTTTAACATGTGGATTTTGAATCTAAGATTAGTTTTCTCTTTTGGGGTCATTAATTTTTTTATTTCATATTTTGGAGGAAAATCACCTTTTCTTTTCAAAATAAAATAAATAAGGTAGATATTATCCTGAATTTCTAAAACTCGACCTCCAAGACAAATCAAACCCAAAAAAAACATCTCTGAAGTTATTTTCAACCAATTAGTCTTCCTTTAATGAATTTTGGCCTATTATCCATTATTACTACAATTCCTCATATTAAACAATTCAATATCACCTAATCTTGCTTAAAGAGTTATTTTTTATTTGTTATCTCTTCCTTGTTACAAAAGGTTATAGAAAATTCCAGAACAAATTTATTTTATCATTATCTAACTTAAAAGGAAAATTTGCATTTTAGACCCTTAAGTAAACTTTCACTGAGGTATTTGTGTATAAACCCTTTTATTAGTATAAATAGTGAACAAATTCTCACCAAACCACTATGCATTCCACTAATTCAACATTGAGGACAAAAATGATAGAATTGAAAGGAAAAATTAAGGAAAGGGATAAATTAAGATTATACATAGATTTCAATTCGTTACATTTCCTCTTATACAAATCCAAACCTTCTCACCTATTTTCTTATCGTCTGCGCATAAGAACTTCTTTCCTAACATTTTTTCTTGATGTTCCCCTTCTTGACTCTAAGGTGGTCAAAATGTATGGTGCTACAACTTGGAAAATTGTGCATATAGTTAAAGATCCCTCTTTCTTCTCTCTTTTCTCTAGATACACATTGCTTTTAGAGAAAAAACATTCTTAGAGATTTGGAGGATAATGCTAAGATCTTTACTGCTTTTTTCATAGTTCGTTGTTGTTTATACACTTTATTCACTCTTGCGACAAGTAATATTGTTGGATCCAAGATGGGTGATTAGATGCTCTAGAGGGGGGGTGAATAGAGCTGAATGCACTTAAACAAAATTCATTAGAACTTCAAGATATATCACAAGATAAGGTTGCTAAATAGGAAGTTTGAGTGAAACTAAAACATGCATATCAAGGGAGAGAGAGATTGAACATACATCAATTGAAAAGCTATTTAGAGTGGTTCCACACTTCAAACTAGAAGTGAGTCAGTCCACTACCTAGATAGGTCAACCTCTAGGATTTCTTAACCATTGTACTCTTATATTCATTCATAAGACTTACAATACATGACCACCAAATGACTTACCTATCCAATAAAAAGAGTCTTCAACCTTACCAATAACTTACCCACTTTGCAAGGAGTCTTCCTCCTTCTTCCAAGTACTCTTGCACAAGTATTCAGCCTTCAACAAATTTCCCACTCTTCTTGGATCTTCGGCCTTTGACTTCACCTTCACTCGGAGAAGCTTCCACCAAGGACTTACCCACTTGAGCAAGGAGTCTTCTGCCTTCACCAAGGTCTTACCCACTCTTGCTCCAAGTCTTCTGCCTTGATCTTCACCAAGGGATGCCTTCCCTTGTTCTTCTTCACCTCTCTTAGCCAAGAGAGAGAACCTTCATCTTCATGGTTGAAATGAGAGATAGGGATGTGGTGGAAGTGAGAGCCTCACAATATATACATGTAGGACTGGCTCTCTTACAGATTTCCTACTCACTCTAATGAATGCAACAAGTGATTAAGCTTAGAGAGAGAGAGGAGGCTGTAGGAAGCACTCAACTATAGAATAGGAACCTCACATAAAGTTTTTCATTGAATGATCAACCTTGGAATGAAGCCCAAGGGGTCCTATTTATAGTTGGGGATGCATCTTAACTTTTGGGAACACTCAAGAATGAAAACTAGCCATTTTGTGGCTTGCAATGGATATAATTTCATTTGTTGCAACTCCACAATGGCTAGAAGCACTTTTCTGTACTTTTCTGTACAGTGCAATCGGTTAAGTTTCTATAAAGGTAACTCGACCAATCCCACTAAAAGACAAGACAAATTTAGGCCATCGGTCGAGTTTGTCCTGGGGTAACTCAACCGATTCACTTAAATTAGTTTTGGTAAGTAGAGGGATCGGTCGAGTTTTGTGAAGTGTAAACTTGACCGATAAAAAGTCATTTTAAAGATCCAATCAGGATCGGTCGATTTTGCAACTCGACCGATGAACAACCTGATGTGAATTTTGGAAAATGGCTTTTGAGTGCTTAAATATTCGATCTAAGTGCTCCTGATTTTTTTTCTAAGATTAATTACAAGTCATACATTCATTACAAGTGATTTACAACATGATTCTAATGGATTTACATCATATTACAAAAATGTGCACTTGTATTGACTTTGACATGTCTTTTGTCCAATTTGATATGCGCAAGTTAGGGCATTTGGAGTGTGTCTATAACTAATCTGAAATCACTCAAGTAGAGACATTAGACACAATTAAGTGGAATGGTTTAGTCATCATCAAAATAAGGGTTTACTCAATTTAGACCTTGAGCCAACAAATATAACTTTTGATGCTTTCCTTGCCTACTTTTTACATGCATAATATTTTTCTTACTTGAAAACCTTCAAACTTGCTACAAGATGATCTCTTATGGACTGTTTGATGCAAGTTAGATGGAGATACAAATCATTTTGTCTTCCTTATTCCAAAATATTTTCTTTGTTGTGAATTAAGTGCCCTTTGAAAACATGCATAGAGTTAGATTCGTAATACATGTGCAAAGATTCCTAAAAATGTCATTCTATAGTGTTTTTATACCGTAAAATTGGATTCAAACATACATACCTTTCAATACTATTTAATTAATGATCCATAATGAGTTTGAGATTTTTCTTAGCCATTATGCTACTAAAATTTTGGTTGGATGAAACTCTAGTATCAAAAGTAGCTAATCCATGCTAGGTTTTGGTCTTTCTATCACAAAATCCTAAAAATAACATGACTTTTACATCTCGTCGAAGTTAAAAGATGAAATTTGGGTACTTCCTTGGTTAAACCTTGCTAAGCTATCTGCAAAATTTCAGATGTTAATGAGGTTCATACAAGGAGTTATCACTATTAGATCTTAATGACAAACTGTGCTTTCATATGCCCTAGATAACAGTTGGTCCTCTTTATTGCCAAGAATAGTTAAATATACCATGATGGAGTGAATTGGAACTATTTTTCACATTTTACATCTTCTAAAGTTGCGATACATAATTCATTTTCCCAAATACATCTAGGTGATTTAATGTAACTTGATTGATGCAGTCAAATAATATGTAATTGGCTTAGTTAATCAAGCATACCTAATCATATAGTGCCTTGTGACTGTAGAACTATCTTAGTATCAAAACTTGTTGGATAGTCAAAAGAGTAACCCTTGCAGTAATTTTAATGGTAAGAAGGAGTTGAAAGTCATATACTATTGAGTATATGAGAGTGTAGAGAGGGTTTATCTCCTCCAATCAGATTTCAAAGTTATAGAAAGCGGTTAAGGCCATTTCTTGGATTTTATGTGACAGAGTGTTTGCGGTCGTAACTTGAATATGAGGATGTATACCCTAGTTTTAGTGCTGAGTCTTGTGTACTCAAGACAAACTAAGTTTTTAGTGGGATGCCCATTGTGCACTTATTGGTTATTTGGGTCATTGTGCCACTATAGTTTGTCATTTGTACTGACCAGGGGAATAGATAGTTAGGGTTTTTAGTCATATTAAGATCTTATATGAGGCTGATTGTGACTTTACAGTGGTCAACTAGTAGTTTTAGTGGTGTGCCTAATATTACCCATGACTTAATAAAATAGGTAATCCAACCGTGTTGTATATCTGTTATTGTTATTTGACAAATGTCATTTTATGATAATTATTACTTTACTTATCCACCTATAATCATATGTGATTCATATATATATATACCTAGTTTTTTTATATCTATACCATTATCTATACATGTTCAATGTATAGCTTTTTATTAGCTCTCTAGCCTATTATATTATCTGCTTTAATGGGTTCAATTAATTAACTTCTTATAAAAAATAAATGTTATCATCTATTAATCATATTGTTGGGACTTGGGGTCTCATCTTTGTTTTTCACATGTTTTAGGTGACCAGAAGCACGATCATGGCTTTGATATCTCAGCTATAACTGGTGAAAAACACTAGAGGGGGGGTGAATAGAGTTTTTAAAATAATTTTAACAATTTGTTGAACTCAAACAACCACAATTAAAATTGGAAGAAGGAGACAGGTGTTTAGAGTGGTTCCAACTTTAGCAAATACTAAAGTTGTCAGTCCACTACCCGATTGCTTACCCAACCATGATTTTGAAAGTATTTATTTTATTACCTTCTCAAGGATTTATACAAAATACAATACTTTCCTTTACACCCTTTGAACAGCCTTCACTTGAAGTAGGTGCACCAACTTTGAGGTAGCCTTCTTGAAGTAACTCCAAGCTCCCCCTTGAAGTAGCCTTCCTCTCTAGAAGTAACCTCCCGTTGCACCAGCCTTCTGAAGTAGCTCAAAGTCACCTTCTTCACCAAGAAGAACTCCACCCTCTCCAATCAGCAGCCTCCAACCTAGGAGTAGCAAGGAGAGTACAAACGGTAATAGAGAACAAGAAAGGAAAAAGGAAATTACAACTTATCGTTTGTAGCCCAAGGATTGATTTGCCTAGATCAAGCGTATAGATCTCCTAACCAAGTGTGTGGACTTGTGATTGCAGTGGGTAGGAGAAACTAGCCTACAGGACATGAATTTTGAGCTAAGGAAGGAAGTAGCCAATTGTCACAATGCTCAAATTGCTCACAAACAGATTGCTCAAAGTATGCTCAAGGATTTCTCAAGTGTAGCAAGTGAGTTTGAGTGTCCTATGGCTTGTCCTATTTATAGGAATGGCCTAAGGATGCTTAAGGACGTTCTAGACAACTTCTAGGGGTTTCTAAGTGCTTAACTAGCCGTTAGGTACAAGTTTGTTGCTTTAACAACGGCTAATTAATTAATTCTGCAGTTGCTGTCAGAGACTATCTCGGTCGAGGAATGGTCGACCGAGACACCTACTCGGTCGAACTTTTGTCGACCGACAGGCTCTCTAGAACAAGTGTTTTGCAACGTTTATCTCCAACTGCCAACTACCTTGTTAGTTGTGTCTAACAGCTACTTTGGATCTTTCTCGGTCGAGAAGATTGTTGACCGAGAGTGTCTCGGTCGAGGAGTTTGTCGACCGAGATTGATCCTGTTTCAATGTTTCAATTTAGGCACTAATTATATGTATGAGTGTTCAAATGTGATCCTATTTGAAGGGAATGACTTATCTAAATGTGGTGTTTAGCTAGGGAGAATCTAACGCTTGATTTACATGCAATCTAAGTACTTGTACATTATATATTTGTACAAGTTTTTACAAAGAGATTACATTGCATGAAAACATAAACATGTAAGCATATGGATTTCCCTAGTTGCTTTGTCATCCACCTTAATCCTGCACACTCATGTAGCTTGTTAGATCAATAAGAATGAAATGTTTGTCATAATCAAAACAAAGGGATTTATAGATGTCCATTTAGCCAACAATCTCCCCCTTTTTGAAGATGACAAACATTTCCAAAAATATAAATAAAGGAAATATAAACCATATGAGTTTCATACCTTTAGATTACCTTTTGTAGCTTTTCTTCTTGTTTTGCAAGTGAGTGCTTTGGCCTTTTTTTATTATGAAACTCATTTATTATAGTTTTGATCTTTATTTTATTTTGATATTCTTTTCTCCCCCTTTGTCATTTCAAAAAGATATCCATGTTGAATATTTGATATTACTTCTCCCCCTTAATTTTATACTATGCTCCCCTTTAGATACTTTAGATAGATATCCCAAGGTATAAGTGCTTTGCAATAGATGTCAATTTAGCCATAACGTTATCTTTTAGGTATTTGCAAAGATTTTTATCCTTTTTTATTTATTTGTATTTATTACTCCCCTTATTTTGTATGCTCTACAATAGTCTTATAATCCAAATTCAAATGATACCAAAAAGATATCCATTATAAAGATAACCAATTTCATTACAAGCATGAAAAGATAGCCAAAACATGTAAAGACAACCCATTTATTACAATTTTGCAAAGATTTCATTACAACTAATACAACTTCAAATCTCACTGGAAAGACTTAAGAATTACATCAACATCAGTATCTTTCCCAAGAAAAGGCTCAACTCCATAATACTGGACCAAAGTTTGCCACTCCAGAGCACCTGTCTTGGTTAAGGCATATGCCTCCAAGAAGGTTGGAACACGATCAAATCGGAAATGAGCAGCAATATCTTGTAGTTGCATTGATGAAAACTGAGTATGCGTGAGATCTGTAGATGGTGGAGGTGGAGGTTGATAGTAGTTGTAAGATGGGTTATATGGATTGAGCATGCCAGGATTTAAAGAATAAGGATATTCATCTGGTTGGTTTGGAGAAAGAGTTTGCATTCTTTGGTTTAGATAAGTCATGGCATGATGGTTATAATCTAGTTGTTTACTAAGATGATATTGTGACCCAGCAACATAGGTTAGAGTGTTTTGGATGGGATCATAGGGTAGGCTGGTAGGAGGAGGTGGAGGTGGTATATCTTGGGTAGATGTCTCTCCTTCTACCCTAGCTCTCTTATGACCTAAATCAATTCCCATTTTTTCTATAGTATTCTTACTTATTTTTTGTGGTCTACGCTCCCATGTATATCCCATATCCTCAATTTGGGTCTTAAGAAAATGTTGAGTAATTTGGCATACAAGATCAGCATATGGAGGATTGCCAGAAAACTCAAGCATATTTTTAAGAATGATGCAGATAAAATTTGTGGGAATACGTTGGATAATGGCATATATTAGACACATACAAAAAATAGGAACTTCAGACTTATTTGCTCTAGGATGTATGTTTGTTGAAACAATAAGGTTTATAATCCTAGCAGCTGGTTTGAGATTGATAGCATAGTATGTGCGCCTATCTTCGTGACAGGTTGTATTGGATTGAAAAATGGTCCTTTTGATGTCACTAAGACTAACGGTATGGTTATCTTGAGAAAATTGATTAAGTGGGTTTCCAGAGGTAAGGTCAAGGGTGTCTTGATATTCATCTATGTCAATATTTAGCATGTCAAGAATATCCCCTTCAGTAAATCGAAAGCTATGCCCATTAACCATAGTATAGAAGAAGATGGTTTCATTTTCAGAGTGGGAGATGAGGTTAGCATAGAATTCATTCACTACCTTGATGGAATAGGAAGGGAAAGAAGGGTTGATGAATTCTTTTAACTTTTGCACCTCGAAAAGGTCCTCCAAGTCGACGATGTTGAGGAAGTCCATAACTTCAACTGGTCGTCGTGGGAGAGGAGCTTTGGAGGAGAGCCGTAGATAGCGATCACCAACATCTCCGTCGACAAAGGCAATGTCGTTGATGATTGTCAATGGTGGAGTAGCCTCCCTTTGTTTCCTGCCAGCGACCTTCTTCTTTCCACGAGCAGAGGATGATGCCATTTCGTTGCTTGAAGGTGGAGAAGAAGCAAGGAAGTCTTGGGGATGAGGATGCTAAAGATTTGCACAAGAGTTCACTAGAGAGAGCCTATGGAAACAAGAATATGAAAGTGTGAAGAAGTGACCCATTTTTGGTCCTTTTATAGCAATCCAGTGACCGGGTCGGTCGACAATTTGTCGACCGAGCGTCCGCAACGGTCATATTCCAGACGCGCCACTTCGGCCGTCCAAAGGTCGACTTGCAACGGTCGGCCGTTAACGGTAACGGTCGGATTGCAACGGTCATATCCCAACGGCTCTTTCTCGATCGAGCAATTGTCGACCGACACTGTCTCGGTCGAACAATTGTCGACCGGAAGTGTGTCCGATGTTAGGTCTGTCTAGATTCTGTCGGTCGAGAGAGGTGGGCAGACCGAGAGGTTTTCGGACGAAGATTCGTCGACCGACAGACTTACTGGGTACAAATTTTTAAGCTGATTTTTAATGCAAATGATAGACTGATTTTGTAGAGCATATATATATTTTCTAAGGGAGTAATATTTTGTTTTATTATTGACAATATTGGGATAATTTTGTGATCATAAATTGATTTTGCTTTTAATCACAATAAAATGATATTCAAATAGTTATTGTGTCAAACTTATTTTAGGTCGATTTTGACTACGACCATAGCGCCCCTTGGTCAAATTTCATTTTAACCAAGAGGCAGATTTGTAGATTTTTCAAATTAAACATTATGAAGTATAATATCTGCATAAGTTTTGACTAAGTATCAAGTTGAAGCATAATACTTAATATGAAAACATTTGTCCTTTTCTTAAAATATAGGCTTTGCTGTAGTAATATGAATATCAAATTTCACGTTGTTTAGTATCCTCATAAGATTCTTTACTAAAGGCACACTAAATATCTCAAGTCTTTTAAAAGATACTAATTGAGAGATTTTATCTTGCAAGCATAACATATTACCAATAAAGCATTTGCTTGCCTATATATATATCATCACGGATCCATGCAGACAATTATCTATCCAAGCTAATCACAGTACCAAATGGTGAAAGCATATCCATGATGTAATAACAGAACAATAACAGTAAATAATCACCTGATTTTAATCACATGATTTCTATATGGATAGACCAGAAAATAAGGAAATCATGTGAATAATGATAGAAATTTTCTTTTCATTAAACTAAGCATAATTTCAGTTTAAGCTTAAATCATTTAGGGAATAAACTAATATTAATTTAAATTTGTAGAGATGATTTCCAAAATAAATATCCAATCATTAATCATGAATATATAGCAATTTTTATCAAAGAATTCAGCAATTTTGCAACAGACTGGAAATCAGTGACATGCTCGGTCGATAATTTCTCGACCGACAGTATCTCGGTCGACAGTCTCTCGACCGACAATATTCCTGAAACTGTTAATTGCTTCCAAATAAAACATAACTATTGCAAGTTAAATATTTAGATACTTCAATTTATTTGTTATCCCATTATGTTGAGTTGAGATAGACGTAGAATTATGCAACTAAGGTTCTTGGTCATATCTCAACTTTAATTGCGTTTATTTAGTTTGGAGGTTTTGGAACCCAAACTAACTCGACATCTTTTCTCTTGTAAGGACATGAAAAGGAATAATGACCAAGGCGCAAACAATAATGACAGCATATCGAGTCAACCTCATATCTTTTTCTATGGTTGTGTGCAGTGTTGTCATATTGTGATGATGTTCCTTTAGGTACATATATAGATTGATGTGTTTGTGACTTTCTCCAACTCAGTTGTTGATAGGATTTCCCTTTAGGCTTGTAACCTAGTCCTCTTCTCCCGATTTGATGATAGGGATTATCTAAGATTTTATCAAGAATGCCATTACTATTCAAATTACTAACTTTTTGTTGTAACTTGGCAATCTCTTCCATTCTCTTCTTGATATCTAGTTTTGCTTGATCTAGATTAGAAGACAATGAATTTCTTTCTTTGACAATAGAATCATAATCTAGATGGTTGCATAAGATGGGTTGTTTTTGAAGATCATTCACTTGACTTTGCAAATTATTCTTCTCTAAAGAAAGTAGATTACAATTTGCCTCTATGGATTTTATCTCAATATCATGATCTTCAATGATCTTTTTAAGATCTTCATTTTCAGATGTAATAGCAAGAAGCTTAGCATGTAATTCATCATTTGCTTTATTAGATTTCTTTAATTTCTTCTTGCATTCAACATATTTAATATGTGTTTCTTCAAGGCTAGCAACTAGTTCTTCTTTAGATAAATCAAAAAGACTTACCTCTTCTTCTTCTTCCTCGCTAGTTGTAGCAATGAGACAATCTTTGTTCTCATCTTCCTTCTTTGATCTCCATGGGCATCTAGTTGTTGTGTGGCTTGTTCCTAAGCACCAGTTGCAACATGTTGTAGTTTTGTCCAAGCAACACCTTTTGTTGTGATTGTAATCACCGTTACCCTCCATTCTTCAAGACCTGGTTAGGGTTCCTTGAAGCCTTACTCTGATACCAATTGAAAAACACTAGAGGGGGGGTGAATAGAGTTTTCAAAATAATTTTAACAATTTGTTGAACTCAAACAAACACAATTAAAATTGGAAGAAGGAGACAGGTGTTTAGAGTGGTTCCAACTTTAGCAAATACTAAAGTTGTCAGTCCACTACCCGGTTGCTTACCCAACCAGGATTTTGAAAGTATTTATTTTATTACCTTCTCAAGGATTTATACAAAATACAATACTTTCCTTTACACCCTTTGAACAACCTTCACTTGAATTAGGTGCACCAACTTTGAGGTAGCCTTCTTGAAGTAACTCCAAGCTCCCCCTTGAAGTAGCCTTCCTCTCTAGAAGTAACCTCCCGTTGCACCAGCCTTCTGAAGTAGCTCAAAGTCACCTTCTTCACCAAGAAGAACTCCACCCTCTCCAATCAGCAACCTCCAACCTAGGAGTAGCAAGGAGAGTACAAACGGTAATAGAGAACAAGAAAGGAAAAAGGAAATTACAACTTATCCTTTGTAGCCCAAGGCTTGATTTGCCTAGATCAAGCGTATAGATCTCCTAACCAAGTGTGTGGACTTGTGATTGCAGTGGGTAGGAGAAACTAGCCTACAGGACACGAATTTTGAGCTAAGGAAGGAAGTAGCCAATTGTCACAATGCTCAAATTGCTCACAAATAGATTGCTCAAAGTATGCTTAAGGATTTCTCAAGTGTAGCAAGTGAGTTTGAGTGTCCTATGGCTTGTCCTATTTATAGGAATGACCTAAGGATGCTTAAGGACGTTCTAGACAACTTCTAGGGGTTTCTAAGTGCTTAACTAGCCGTTAGGTACAAGTTTGTTGCTTTAACAACGGCTAATTAATTAATTCTACAGTTGCTGTCAGAGACTATCTCGGTCGAGGAATGGTCGACCGAGACACCTACTCGGTCGAACTTTTGTCGACCGACAGGCTCTCTGGAACAAGTGTTTTGCAACGTTTATCTCCAACTGCCAACTACCTTGTTAGTTGTGTCTAACGGCTACTTTGGATCTTTCTCGGTCGAGAAGATTGTCGATCGAGAGTGTCTCGGTCGAGGAGTTTGTCGACCGAGATTGATCCTGTTTCAATGTTTCAATTTAGGCACTAATTATATGTATGAGTGTGCAAATGTGATCCTATTTGAAGGGAATGACTTATCTAAATGTGGTGTTTAGCTAGGGAGAATCTAACGCTTGATTTACATGCAATCTAAGTACTTGTACATTATATATTTGTACAAGTTTTTACAAAGCGATTACATTGCATAAAAATATAAACATGTAAGCATATGGATTTCCCTAGTTGTTTTGTCATCCACCTTAATCCTGCACACTCATGTAGCTCGTTAGATCAATAAGAATGAAATGTTTGTGATAATCAAAACAAAGGGATTTATAGATGTCCATTTAGCCAACAACTGGAATATCCAAAACTCAGATTAGAATTTCCATGACACTAAGATTGTCAGTTTATTTAATACTCAACTATAACATAGGTCTATCTACAAATTATATATGATATCTCATTATCCTATCCTATACCAAAAATATTATGCTAAACTACATTTACAAAAATTATAAAATGGATAATGCAAGAAAAATGAATCTACATGTTTCTTACATCCTTTTAGCTTGGCTTGAGAAATATCTGTCGAATAATTTATACCTTGGGAGAAGTAGCTTTGTCCATATGACTAAAATAAATGAAATTCTATATATATGTATATATATATTTGTACATGTACATATAAATGTATCTATATATCCCAGTTCCTCTTCAACCTATACATCCATCACATTATGAATTAAGTACTCGAATTTATCATAAAATTCAGCTATGATAAGGCATATTTTTTATTTTTCTTATTTTCCAAGTAGCTGTTATAATTATGTTATTTGCCAATATTTTAGTGATAAATATAAGAACTTATGAGTCATATACCCTATATGATTTGAGAATTTAGTATTTATTTTTGTTGTTTGACATGTTTACATGACATCATGGGATATAAATGTGACATAAGACCTATGGATTAATCAATTTGGAACCTCAACTAATGTATACTTTTAATCATACTATCATGAATTTAGATATTTCTTATTGAGATTACATTTTTGAAGAAGTGTAGTTTAGTTGTCACATAATGAAAGAGAATGATAAGACCTATTTAGTTTGATTAGTGCCTTAATATCCCTTTGGATGAGTATTGTATGGCATCATGTAGACACCTTATAACCCATATTGAGGTTGTATACTATTTATCACGTGCATCAAGAAGAGTGATTAATATGGAAGGCTGGAGCCAACCTCATTAAGGAAACACAATGTAGATTGGAAGACCATCCTTTGAGTGGATCACTACAAAATGTGGTGCATGCAAAGGGCAATATTTAAGGTATTAGATGAGAAAATGTATCACTTATGATAGCTAATGTATGACACAAGTTGAGATCAAGGTAACTCCTTTGATCATACCATGGAAAAGGGCATATCCAAGGGGCTACCATGCTCTAGCCCCACCTCACCCACAGAAATTCAAAGGCATACACATATTAGGAACAATATGTGAAATAGTTATTTGCGTTTGATTCTAAACAATAGTGCATTGGCGGTTGCGTTGGTAGATTCTACTTTGTGTGTTTGAGTCAAGTTAGGTTTTAATTCTTGTGGCATCATAATTTTTTACCAAAAGACAACCCCCTTGTTCATTGAGTTTCATACCTTATCTAACTCACCCCTAGTGCAAATGTCTAGATCAGCCCCTGCCAATGAAATTTTTTGATAATCCATGCATGAGATCTGAAAGACCCACATTGTCAACTAGTATATGCACACCAAGAAAAATATAGATATTTTCAACTGGATATGCATGCTTCATGGGTATGTAAGGAACTATCTAACTCCATATACATGACATAATTTTGTAGAAGCTTTAAGTCTAAGAAAATGATTATGTGAAATATAACCTAAGCATGTACAACACAAATAATAACAAACCCTCATCGACTGTCAATAAATGTCAAGAAAAATAACCAACAAGAACAAATTTGTCAAACAAGATCAAAACTTATATTATGAAAACTTCAAAAGATTACAATGAGTGTGATTTTCTTGCAATCTCAGACGCACAATATAACCTCATAAATTTGCTTCTATTCTTCCATTTTTTTGCTATCTTTTTGTCGTTCCCTTTTCATCGCACAATGTTACCGTATGTTGGCATGCAATTGTGTCACACATTGACACATTATCCATACAAATATATGCCTTATCTATAGTACTCCTGTAATATTGGTTAGAAATAAACTAAAAGATAAGACCATACCATGTAATATGATGAGAGGATAAAACTAATCTATTAGAAATGATAATAATGAGTAATGTAAAACTAAACTGGCAGGAGGAGAGGATAATTTTCTAATATTTTAGACTCTACATCTATACAATATGGACTTTCCACTATTATAGGATAACATTTATTTTTCTAAGAAAATAAGAGATATTACCTCAACAATCTCCACCTTGGATTTGATCCACTAATATGTATTTTCTTCATTAAAAGTTTTGTTCCCTTCTTCTCATATGCTTTGATTTTTGGAAGCAAGAACTCTACCATGCATGTCTTTGCAATTAAATGTCAGAGAATAGTTGCACAAACCCTTTATGTAAAATAGTGGAGGATCCTAAAAGTCACAATAATGGGGAAGGGGGCTGAGTTAGATGACAATGATACTAATAAACCATAAATTATATTAAGAGAAGGATTCAAACAACGAAAATAATATTAGAAATAAGACACTAAACCACTCTAGAAGGATAGTATAACACAAAATAATATCTTGGACTCAAAGTCTATCGAATTCCAGCTTCCTTACTCTAAGTATTGATTAGAGATATTATCTCAATAATCTCCATATAGTAATTTTATCTGCTGAAATATGTTTATTATTCAAGATTTTTTTTTCTCATTCTTATTATATGATTCTTCCCATAGAAACTAGTTTTGTCTCTAGAAGCACTCTACCATGGATACCTACTTAGGGTTTTTGTCTGGATGCAATTTTCTTAACCTTCAATAAGAAAAAGTAGTGGATGAAGAATATTATAATAGGGGGGCTTAGTTAGATTAACCTAATATTAATTATAATAGGGAGAGAGATGAATGAACTATAAAAATTATGCTATGAGTAGGAATTGTTTTAGGGCCATTGTATTAGAAAGAATATGCATACCGATGTAGCTAATAATATATTTGATATTATACATGACATATATATGTAGGTATATTTTATATATCTTATATATGTATAAATATATAATTTTAAATTTTAGAGGGGTGACGAGAGCCCCAATTCTACCTCTCCTAGATCTTCCCCTAGTGTGAGAGATCATGTATTAAATTTGATAAACTATACTACATCCAAATGTGGTTTGAAGAATCACATCATTCACGCCATTGACCCTCCATGCAATAGGTTTGTACCTTCTCTGAACTGCATGCACTTGATGGTACAATGTAGTTGATATTACCACATATATTCCTTCTTCCAATAGTTGATGATTTTGCATCCGTGCTTATTGAAATGTGTTGTTGAAATTGCAGGCACACACCCGTCTTCAACTGAGAGTTGAATATATGTAGTATTGTTCATTTCCATGATGCCTACCTCTAGTGTCACATTTTATTAACACTTCCCATGTCAGTAGATATTCCACGATCGACACCTCTTTTTGTTAGAACATCTCCAACTAGTTCATATACTCCATTGGACCATATACCCTTTGTGATTACTTGCCCTTGTATGTGACTTGTACGAGTCCACTTCATATTGATATTTCAAAATAAGTAGATTCAAGTGACCTATTGGTTATCAGTTTGCTGTTGAGATCTAGAGCATATCAAACTCCCATCAATGTCAAACACGATCCATCATAATTGTGACAAGAATTATAATAAAGTGGAATGCCAATCTAATATCTATCAAATAGAAGTAGATGATTATGTCTTAACATTGGTATCAATATTTTCAGCCAAATGTCTCCCAATGATAGTTTTAGATACACAATATTGCTGCACATTGATAACATCTAATTTTGTAGATATTATATGCCTTATTTTTATCCTTATTTCCCTCCTATTAAGCAAATTTATACTCATTTCCCTCATACTTTGAATATAATTTCTTTACCCTATTTTGAGGATGGAAATAATGTCATGTACATGCTTAACAAGTATAAGAAGCACATTACTAAGGGGTAGGACCACCACTGGATGGTGCCATAAGTCCATAACCACCAAATGCCCCCCAGGTAGCTTGCCTATGGATGCTACCCGATGGCTTGACAATAGGAACGCCATCGGATGACATTCGATGGTGCTCCTGCTACCACATGAGTCAGTGGTGCTTCTGCGAGGATCAGCGGGTGACACTTCTACAACCATCACCCGATGGCAGTCTTGCATTCACCATCTGATGGTGCTTCTGTGACCAACACTCGATGGTCCACTTGTGCCCATCATCCAATGACCTACTAATGTCATCACCTGATAACCACCTTACGTGGTGGCTCTAAAAATCACTATACTCATGGCTGTTAAGCACGTGCCCTGAGGACGGTACTGGGGAGGCTTGGGATGCAAGTAAAAGACCCAAAGCCAACACCTGTAAATATGAGATGACCAACTATGTATAGGGGGTCACAAAGATCGCCTTCATGCTTGCGCAATTGACCAGACGTGGAGTCATTAGAGGAAGCCTTCACCATCAATTGATCTCTTCCCTTACCAATTGTCTAGAACGGAGGATGAGAGTCCATTGGCCCTACTCCAAGACCTCCTCCCACTCACCCCGGCCCGCTTCCGGAGTCCCTCTTTTGACAGAAAGGGAAGAGGAAGGGGACGAGATTGCCAGCACTACCACCTTCATCTACGAGTAGTAGAATGAAGCCATCACTTGTGACCATCATCTAGTCACCATCGATGTATCCCCTGTTCCCCTACTTTAACATTTCTTTTCTCCTTACTTCAGATCCCTCTTCCTACAACACTCCATATCTCCATTCATTTGTTAATATGAAATGCTACTCATAATAATGAGTGTCTAAACTCATAGCTTGGGTTGCGAGTAGCCACTAAGGCTCTCCCATCATGTATATACTTGCATACATTTGATTATATATATTCTCCTAGAAAATATTATCTCCATACTCTTATTCTTAATGCTTCACTTGCATGCTTAGCTATCATCTTGTGATGTATGATTGTTAGTGTCTCGAAAGAGTAGTACTAATCTTATCTAAGTATTATAGAGTTGCATGAATACATGAAAGTGTTGGTTTTCTAAAGCTTATAATCATATGGCTTCCTTTGTGATTGTTTATTTGCCATCTCGAGAGAGAGACAACATTATAATTGAGATCTATCCTAAGCTTGAGAGAATACGGAATAGACATATATGATGATTTCTTGTAATCTTGCTAAGGGTGTATAAGGGTGTGAGTGTTGCATGTTGGTGAGAGATCTTAGTAGGAGAAACCTAGCCCATGCTCCCATCCATAACTTGGTTACATTTTTCTTGTTTGATCTTATTCTCTTATTTTGTTTTCTTACCTTTGCTTTTCTTGCTTTGTTTGGAATAACATCGTTCCATAAGGACCACCATTTTAATCTATCCCTTCGTTTGGTGTATTTGAGTCTAAGGTTCTACGTTCTCAACATTTACCAACATGGTCCCTGTGGTTCCATCCTGATCTATAGCATTGGGCCCCATGCAATAATTGTGGAGGCCTGAGTGTTGGGTTATAAATTTAAGAGTCCGACTACTCTAGATCTGAACCGTTTGGGATGTGTGATTAGGTTGGTCAACTTTTTAGTGTCGTTTCCAGGGACAAGGCAAAACGGTATTGTTAAGAACATGAGTCTACTCACCATACACATGTGCCTCAAGCTTAACCATAATCATGACTGCACACAACTCTAAATCTATTGTATCTAGATTGCTTAGAAAATTTTGTTATACATGTACAGTTCTCTAAATTGACTGTGCGAACTATATAGGTAGCTTGGAGAGAGGTAGATTGTGACCGTCAACTTTCTTTTGCATCAATATGCCACCTCGTAGAGAAGAAGGGGATTCTGGACAAGATCAGAATGTAAGAATACCTCCAAAAACCGAAGAAGAATGCGAGAAACGTCACTTGAATGACCAACACCATGAGGATGAAGAACATTAAGAGAAACATGAACATGATCACAAAGAACGAGATGAAGAGGAGCGGTGCCATCACGATTACTACCACCACTACAATAGAAGACACAGAAGGAATCATCATGATTGTGAACACGTCAACCATAATAGCGAGGAGGAAGATGATGAAGAAGATAAATCACTTAGAGAATTGGCTGCAATGAGATCTAGTTAATCAAGATGCCCATTTATTATCCCACAGTTCGATGCTGCTAATTTTTTGTTGAAGCCTACAGTCATCTCAATGATCCAGAACAAGCCTTTTAAAGGAAATTCAAAGAATGAGAATCCTTATCATCATATTGACACCTTCAAAAATATCTATGACACCATCAAGATTAGGGGAGTGTCGTAAGAATTTATATACTTCAAGGGATTTATCTTTTCTCTATAAGACAAAGGTCTGTCCTGGTATCTAAGACTACCTCATCAATTCATTAATGGATGGAGACCTCTTACCGATGCTTTTGTCACTAAGTTCAATCCCACTGAGAAAGCTATTTGAATTAGGAAAAATATCACTTCCTTCATGCAAAAACCTGGAGAGAATCTTCATGAAGCATGGGAATGATTCTAAGAGTATCAAAGGGATTGTCCTCATCAAAACTACAACAAATATTTTCTCACATGGAATATGAGAGAAGTGATAGGGGCTCATCCAAGAAGGCTAACTTTGAAGAACTGTCAGTTGAGGCCAAGGTGTTGGAAAATATCACTACTCAGATTCAAAAGATTGCTACAGATGTCAAACAATTGAAAGACTCTAGAGGCAAAGGCAAGAAATCTGTTGAGAAGGTTATGAAATGTGTCACATGCAATGAAGGAGGTTATGAGATTGAAAACTACATTTACATGCAACCAAAAAATAGTGAAGAAAGCAAAAGCAAAGAAGAGACAGAGAACATATCTTATGCAAATTTCAAAAGGCCAGATCATCCCAGCTTCAATTATGGAAATAAGGATGTTGCTGAGAATTTCCATCAACTAGGTGGTTCACCTAAGCCTCCATCGGGATTGAAGAAAAGAGGTGGGCAAACTCAATACACCAAGACCACAACCTACCAGTAGAACATGAACAATTATCAAGGCCAAGGACAAGGTCAAGGCCAATATTAGAGCAAGAATATAAACAAGAAGAATCAAGAACAAGGCCATAACAAGGGCAACAGTAACAATAAACCTGACATGGTGTCAGATCTCTTCAAATTCGAAAAGAGGTAGCCAACTATAAATGAGCAGTTAACTCAGAGTGCCATAACAAACACTGGTGTCTTCAACACTATACAGACCTAAATGCTGGACATGCAGACTCATCCGAGATAGATTGACTAGTAGCTCGCATAAATTTTTGAGCTCATGAAGAATCCCTAAGGGAATATCCCCTCCATCACTGAGATGGAAAAGATGGCTACTCTTTGACCAGGAGAAATTGTGGAGAGGCAACAAGAAGAAGTTCACCAAGAAGGAGAAAATGTTTCCAAGCCACAGACTAAACCCACTATATTAGAGGAGGAATCTGGAAGGGAAGAGATCGTGAATGAGGATAAGAGTGAAGAAAAAGACAAAAAGAAGAAAAGTGAAAAGACTACAAAACCAGATCCCGCCGTAGAGACCTTTACACAAAGAAATCCCTATGCCCTAAGAGTCTCATTTCCCTACAAACAGTAAAACTCATATGAAGAAAAGATATGAGAAGTTTATGGAGGAAGTAAAGAAATTACACCTGGATATTCCATTTCTAGATGCAATCGAAGAGATGCCTACATATGCTAAATTCTTCAAAGATCTGATCACAAAAAGAATGAAAGAGGACCACATCAAGATAGTGCAATTGACCAAGATGTCAAGTGCCTTTGTCCAAGATAAATTATCTACAAAGAAGAAGGATCATAGGGCATTCACTATCCCTTTCAACGTTGGAGATAACATAGAAAGAAAAGGGTTAGTGGACCTGGGAGCAAGCATAAGTCTAATGCCTCTCTCCTTAGCCCAAAGCCTTAGACTAATGGACATGGTATAGACTAGAATGAAAATTGACTTGATTGATCACACTTTTACCAAGCCAGTCGGGATAGTGGAAGACGTCCCAATTTGCATTGGGTGATTCTTTATACCTTGTGACATAGTAGTCATCAACACCAAAGAAGATCTGACGTGTCCAATGATCTTCGGGAGACCCTTCCTTGCCACAATTAGAGCCCTGATTGACATAGTGGAAGGGGTTTTACTCTTTGGGTTGGAAACAATCATATCGAATTTCATGTTCAAGATTCCATGAGAGGACCCTCTCTGTTTGAGTCGGTCTACTTTATGGACAACTATAACCAATACTGTGAGGAAGTGTAAGAAGATAAGCCAATTGCGGACCCCATCATGTGGTGAACAATCTAGATCCCAGTCTAGAAGACCATGATGTTGTCGATATTCTAGATTATTTGAATCAACCAGAGGAGCAGTTTAGTGATGAAGAGGAGATAACCTTCGAAATAATAAAGTACACATCTTTAGACCAAACTCCTGAAGAAAAAGAAGCATACAAACCAAAGGCAGAATTAGAAATGCTACCCAAACTTCTGAAGAAAAAGAAGCATACAAACCAAAGGCAGAATTAGAAATGTTGCCTGAAGGTGTGAAGTACAAATTCTTAAATGATGAAGAAAGGACCTGGTAATAGTTAATGCAAACTTGATAGATGAACAAATGGAAAAGTTGTTGAAGGAACTCAAAATATGAAGAAAATCTATAGGGTACTATGTAGAAGACATCAAAGGCCTGACCATAGCCTTATGCATGCACCGCATAAATTTGGAGGATACTTCTAAGCCTCTAGATCAATCACTGAGAAAGTTAAATCATATGCTCAAAGAAGTCGTCAAGAAGGAAGTGATCAAATTATGAGATGCAGGAATTATATACCCTATTAGTGATGACAATTGGGTTAGCCCAATCTATGTTGTACCTAAGAAGGGAAGGATGACAATTGTAAGAGGAGAGAATGGGAATGAAGTAGCTATGAGAACCATAACATTTTGGTGTATGTGCATTATTTACCGAAAATTAAATGTTGCTACAAGGAAGGACCATTTCCCTCTACCGTTTATTGGTCAAGTTTTGGAAAGGTTGGCATATCATGTTTATTTTTATTTGCTGGATGGATATTCCAGATTTTATCAAGTACCAATCCACCTAGATGACCAAGAAAATACTATGTTTGCCCTTATATATGACACATATGCCTTCAGAAGAGTGCCATTTGGGTTGTGCTGCATCGACTACCTTCCAAAGATGCACGATTTCTATGTTTTCAGATTTCCTGGAAGATATAATGGAAGTCTTTATGGATGACTTCTCCATATACGACATGGACTTTGATAAGTGTCTGACCAATCTGTCTCTGGTTCTAAGATGGTATGAAGAGAAACATTTAGTCTTGAATTGGGAGAAATGAAATTTCATGGTACCAAATGGAATCATGTTGGGGTATAAGATATCAGAGAAAGGAATAGAGGTTGACCTAAGAAAGATTTAGGCTATATCCAAACTCCCACCTCCAAAATTAGTTACAGGAGTGAGAAGTTTCCTGGGACATGCAGGGTATTATAAAGGATTTATTAAAGAAGTCTCTAAAATAGCAAGCCCTTGTCTAACCTGTTGATAGAATATGCATAGTTTGAATTTTCCGATAAATGCCTTGAAGCATTTAATATCCTGAAGAATGCTTTGTCTTTCCCCCCATCCTGCAAGCCCCAGATTGGGAACTCGCGTTCATGATCATGTGTGATGCCAGTGACTATGGCATTGGGGCTATTCTCAGACAGAGGAAGGATAAGAAGCATCATGCTATCTATTACATAAGTCGGACTCTAGACAAAGCTTAAGTAAACTACACCACCAAAGAAAAAGACATGCTGACAATCATGTTTTCCTTTGACAAATTATTTTCTTACTTGATAGGATCGAAGGTGAAGGTATATACTGATCATGGAGAAATTAAATATTTGAGCAGAAAAAGGATACAAAGTTGAGGTTGTTGTGTTGGTACCTTCTATTACAAGAGTTTGATCATGATATTATTGATAAGAAAGGTATATAAAATGTGGTTGTCGACCATCTCTCAAGAATAGTGGTCATGAAGGAAAATCTGATACTGGCCAATGACAATTACGCTGATGATGCCCTAATGTTGGAAAGGTCTGCCGAGTTAAACATACCATGATTTGCTAATATCTACAACTATTTGGCATGCCAACAACTACCACTTGACATCACCTATAATCAAAAGAAGAAGTTATTCTCTGATTTGAAGAACTACTATTGGGATGACCCACTTTTGTTCAACAGATGTTATGACAACTTATATCTCTGGTGCATGCCTGGAGAAGAGGTACCTCAAATTTTGAGAGAGTATCACTCTTCACCTTACGGTGGACACCACAGAGGACAAAGGACTGCAACTAAAGTCTTACAGTCAAGCTTTTATTGGCCAACCCTTATTAAAGATTCTATGCCTTTTGTCAAAAACTGTAAAGAATACCAACTTGCCAAAAGCATCACCAAAAGGAATGAGATGTTGATGTCTGATTGGGGAGAAGTGGAGATTTTTTGATGTCTGGGGAATAGACTACACGGGTCCAATCCCATCCTCAAGGGGAAACCAATACACACTAATAGCTATTGATTATGTTTCTAAGTGGATGGAAGCTAAGGCAACTCCCACTTGCGACTCTAAGGCTATCATTAGACTATTTGAGAAAACCATTTTTCCTAGATTTGGGGTCCCACACACCGCCATTAGTGACAGAGGATCTCACTTTAGGGAAAAATAGTTTGAGGCACTTTTGAAGAAATATGGAGTAAAACATAAGGTTGCAACACCCTACCACCCGCAAACGTCGGGCCAAGTGGAAGTATCCAATCGATATATTAAAGAGATTTTAGAGAAAACTGTTGGTAAGACCCACAAGGACTGGTCCATGAAACTTGACGATGCATTATGGGCCTACATGACTGCTTACAATAAACGAATAGGGACTACTCCCTATAGGCTCATTTATGGGAAGTCGTGTTATGTACCAGTAGAGCTACAACGTAGAGATCTATGGGCCATAAAGTTTATGACATGGAACTCAACATGGTAGGGAAGAAGCGGTGCCTACAACTACATGTGCTTGATGAGCTGAGGATACACACCTATGAGAATGATCATTTTTACAAGCAAAGAACAAAGGTGTGGCATGATGCACACATCAAGAACAAAGATGTGTCAAAAGGAGACAAGGTCTTACTATTTAAATTGAGGATCAGATTATTCCCAAGAAATCTTAGATCTAGATGGTCTGGGGCATTCTCTATTGTCAAGATCTAACCATCTAGGGTGTGGAGATCACCAGCAAAAAAACTGGTACTTTTATGGTGAACATAGCACAAAGTCAAAAGATATTATGAAGAAGATTCTTTTGTAAGAAGATCAAAACTGGACTTTGAGGATCCAAAACCTGATCCAGATAAAGAACCATGAGAATCCAGAAATGAGAATCAACCTAAAGACTTTAAATTAGTGCTTCTTCAGAGGAAACCAAAGGATTTCCTATTTTCTCTATATCTTTCATAACCACCTTTTCATTTAATAAACTATTAGTAGTTTAATATACTTTTACCAAAAAAATATCTATAAAAAGGTTTCAAACTTGTTTATCAAGATTTATTGTGCATATAATAAAAGTAATGAAGTCTGTGCACCTGTCTTTCATTGCAAGATTCACATATGTCAAGCCATCGATTGATCTCAACCATCGGTTGGCACCCGAAAGACCAACCGGTTGATACAAATTTGCCTCAACATCAGTTGGGTAAGGGGGTGGCACCACTAGATGATTGAACAGAACCAATATCAGACATCATCCGCAGAGGAACCATGTAGTGGAACAGTGGGGTCATTGACTGATGAATGTAGGGACACCATCGGTTGATGGATCTGGTAGGCAATCCATCAGATGTTCAAGGCACTTGCACCATCTGTTGAGCCAACGGATGACCGACGCAAGAGAACCATCATATATCAGACATAGGCGAGCCATCAAATATTCAAGGCACCTACCAATGTCGGCTGAGCCATCAGTTGTTGGTTGAAGAAGCCGCACAATCACACCTTAACACCCGACGGTAGACCAAATGACATAAAACTATAAAAAGAGGTCAGATCACTTTCTCCATTTACAAAGAAACCAAAGCCAAGATTAACCCTAGCATGACACCACCACCAGCAACAAAGGACGTTGGAGCTACTGAGAGCGATTTCCCCCGACAAACAACACGAGGCCAGTTGAAAATGCCTTCGAGCATCAGAAGACGCTTGCAGAACACTGGGAAGTCAACATCTAGTGAAAGCAACTCTAATGCCAATGACAAGGTAACACTAAACCGTAAGTTTTTCTACCTTGCGCCACCGTCTCTGTACTCTATGCATCCCTTTATTTCCGATGGGTACTTATCACAGATGACTGCTAACTGCCAAGCAAGGCTAGGTCTTTGCATACTATCAGTTGTTGCGCCTCTAGAACCATCGGTTGTCCCTTCGGCTACCTTCGTTCGCACCATCATCTAAGGGTACCATTTCCTGCTACAACAGTAGATCGTCCGGCATAACAATAGTATCCATTGGCTATTGCTTTGCCTTTCCTGCCTTCACCTGGACCATCACCTATTCTACGCTCTTCACCATCACCTGCCCTCCTCCTCTATCTTTTGGTCACCTTTACCTGATTAGAGAAGCGATCAGTTCTGACCATCGACTATTCTACACCGAAGTAGCCTTCAACCTTGAATCAACTATCGGTCGAGGGAAACCATCGATTGTTCTTCCCACCATATGTTTCCTTTCCATCACTTGTTCTACCATCGTTTATTCCATCGGTTGGCACCTTCAGCTTCTATTTTGCTGCTTTAACTGTTGGATGTTAGCTTCAGTTGTTAGTACTCAGTTTGATTGCTTTACTAGAAAGTTGTCACCTAGAAAATGCCAATCCATAACCTAACAAATTTCATCTCTTTTGACCCATCTAAATTAATCTAGCTAGAGATACTTAGTATATCTACAAGCATAAGATGGTAGGAAAGCAGGGAAAGATCCAAGTGCATGAGTCTGAGTACACCAAGAAGGTGAGAGCCTCAATGACCACAGAGGAAATAGAGAGAGTGGAGAAACATAAAGCTAAATATGTGAGATACATTGAACAACATGGGGAACCCACACCAGAAAGCATCAGGCCTAGGCTGGAAGAAGATAGAGCAACGATCTTGGCCGAG
Source organism: Alisma plantago-aquatica (assembly GCA_963693085.1). NCBI lineage: Eukaryota > Viridiplantae > Streptophyta > Magnoliopsida > Alismatales > Alismataceae > Alisma > Alisma plantago-aquatica. Next base: position 220,993,296 of record OY856415.1, read on the forward strand.
CCAATCCCAGAGGAGTCAGAAGAGGAGGGGAAAAGAAGAACAGAAACCTTTGAATACACACCATCTATGGAGGTGAAGAACCCAAAGAAGAGGATTGCATCATAGAATGATGAGAAGAGACCCATGAAGGAAACCATGACATCTGAGGAAGGGGCAAAAATCAAGGCCACCACTCTCAAGCCAATTATACCCGCTAACATCCCAAGCCAACCAGCATAGGATAACTGAAGAGAACATCATGACAATCAACTGGTACCCAGAAATGAAGAGCCCCATGAAATATGATGTGACATATTTACCAGGAAGAAATACAAGGAGATAGATATGGTGTCGTCAACACCCTGGAACAAATGGGGATATACCAGCAGGTGAAACAAGGCTTTGATCAATTAGGGATATACAAAATCTATTTCACTAACATGATTTCTTATGACAATTTATCACAAGAATTCATGTCTTCTATTAAGAAGCTTCATGTGGCCGATAATGAACTTTTAGAATGTGGAAGTGAATACAAACTTCCAAGTCAGAATCATGAAGAAATACAACATCCTCACAGAAAAATGGATAAATTTGATCTTAATCAACTTTGTAGTGCAAGAAGAACGTGCTAACACGGCACAAGGAGATAAGGACGTGAAGGGTTTTGCAACTGACAAGACCTAGGAAAAGATCCTGAGAGATTCTAGATATAGTTCTGGCCAGTCAAAGGCCACAATGATGCACTCATGCTTCATGAGAGTAGTGCATAAGATTTTTGCAAACTCCCAGATTTCAGGTCTGACACATGAAATGTAAGTAGATTAGACCTCCATATCCTATGGAGCCTAATGGTGGGGAAGGATGTTAATTTAAGAAAGATCCTAATTGAAAAGCTGGCTGCATCAACAAGGTCAGATGATCCCTGTGATTTTTGCATGGGAGGAATACTGACATACATCAGAAACCAATTGGGATATCCTATGAGATCGGAAGGAGATACACTGGTAGTTGGAAAATACCTGGTTGCAACGAATGTCATAGCAAGGACACAATAGGGGTATGCCTACTAATTTTATAGGACAAAACTCTTGCTTCCCCTCCCTAAATTAAGTGACTATGATCTAGAGAAGTTTGTCTTCAAGGAAGAGGAGATCTCACGGCTTGTATATGGCAAAAGTGCAAGCACCAACAAAGCAATAGAGAAACAAAACAAGCAACCAAAGGAGGTGGCTACCAAACAAACAACTAGGAAATGGGTACTCATGCGAGTCCTTGAAAAGACAACAAAGAAACAACCCTCTCTAAAGGTGGTGGACCTGGAGACAGAAGATACAGATACTCCAGAGCAAGCCATTATAACCCCTTCCCCAAAAGTAGCTAAATATAAGGGAAATACAACCACTGTATGTGAAACATCGACAAAGCTTATAGAAAGGGAAGTAGAGAAAGAAAGCAAGGCAGAGGAACATAGTGTGACAGAAAAGATAGATATGCCTGAGAAAGAGACACCACAACTTGAATGAAGCACCCACCTAAGAAAATAATCCTCTAAAGTCCATGAAGAGGCACATGAAGTAAATGCCATCGACAAGCCGAGATAAAGTTCAACTGCAACAACAAATTCATGGAAACAGGACAAGAGATCAATGGCCTTTGTGAGATCGTGTGAAACTCTAATTTGATTTTTTTTAATATAGCTACAACCATGTCATCACTAATGGAATTGGTAAAAAAGATAATTGAGGACATCCAACCTGTTCTTAGTCTCCCTTTGCAGATGCAACAACTGACTGCAAATCAATTGCATGTAATGCAAGCACTCACAAGGGAAACAAATGAACCCTACACCCTATGAAAAGAACACGACAAACTACGAAAAGAAAATATGAAGCTGTGAGAGGAGGTGGTGAAACAAAAGGAGGACTCCACCGCAACTATCAACACTTATGTTGAAGTTTAGCAGACAACCCTTACCAGACCGATGTCAGATGCTGATTTCCACCTTAGGGCAGACATGATGATAGAAAAGGTGTAGACATGATAGGTTGTGCTCTAGAAAAAAGTCGCCACCTCCAGATGCACACTCCCCTTGGAGGAATATGAGTCATCGACATGTTCAGCAACAAAGGAGTGACTATTGGGGAAAATGACATAGTCACATCCCCAACCTCACAAGGGCACTCAACTAATAACAACGAGGATAAGGGGCTTGAAGTACTACTGAAGCAGAGCGCCCTCCAACCTACAGAGCCAGCGATCGCCACACAACTAGAGGAAATAGTGGGAGAAAATGATGTGGGGACCATAAAACTTGAATAAGGGCATACATGATAGAAAAAACAAAGGATGTCATGGATGGGCTCAACCCGCTATTCAACTACAAGGCCCCAACCCTCCACCTGATTAGGACAACTTCATGAAAGAGATACTTCTAGATGAACCAATTACAGGCAGACGATTCCCCATCTCTTTTGAGATAGAGATCGAACAAATGATATCTAAGGGGACACTGGAAACATGGATAACATGTTTGCTGACGCACCACCAAAGCAGGAGCATCCTGTGCTCCCCACCCCCCTATAACCCTTGTTGTAGAGGAGGGCCCAAGTGCTGCAGCGCCACCCCCACTTCCATGTAAGATGGAAAACATGGACATGACCTTGATAACAGGGATGCTAGTTCGAGACGTACATGTCCTTGCTGAAATCCTGGATGATGAAAAATAAGGACGAGATATTATCTACGTAACAAGTAGTATGAATTGACAAGAAATGATCTATGTTTTGCCTTTTTACCTCATGCGAATATAAGCAGATGCTTTTTCAAGATTCTATGTAGAATGATCATCAAGGAGTTTATGTAGAGAGATAAGCACGAGCCTATTTTTAACACAACATCCAACCTAATAGCCCACCTCTTTAAGGAAAGAAGTGATACCACATATATCCATGAGCTGCAGGACTTCCTAGATAGAAACAGATCTTTAAAGTTCATCACTCTACCTTTCAAGGCCTTCAACCACTGGCTCCTCATAGTGGCCTACATTTATGAAAGGAGGGTGGTCACTTATAAATTCAACACTAAAGACTTACCATGCAAAAGAATGGTCATTCAAAGGCTAGAGCACCGGACGATAAAAGAAGTCCCAACCCACTTAAAAAGGCTGATACAAGGAATCAGTGGGTGGTATTGCTCAAACTAGAAAGAAATTTCCATAGACTACAGCTTCACTCAGGAGAGACATGATTCAGGGGATAGTGCCTTCATAGTACTGAGGATAATAGAATCCATCAATAGAGGAATCTCAATAGAGCATATTGATAATGAAGATTTCCACACTTTGTGAGAAAAATATGTCAAGGAAATCATTCATGATAGGAGATTCTTCTACAACAGACATATGGAGGACATAACAAGGCACATGTACTCTCTTATTCCTCTGCCAGAAAAGATGAATTGGAAAGAGGATCTTAGAAAGCTCATAGATATAGATGAATCCGTGGTTTCCCCATCTGCTTCCCCACCTCCTCCCTCAGTTGAATGTAAAGCCCCGACGGAAGTTCCTACAACTACTGAGCGGGAACCACCTCAAGAAGTTGAAAAAAAAAACAACTAGCCTGCCACAAAAGGGACCCCATAAGGTCCCTCCGTCCACTGAACTCAGCATAGAAACAACCTCACCCCCAGAAAAACACTGTCGAAGGAAGTGAGGTACACACAGAAGAAGAATAAGATGCTAACACAGCACAAGGACTACATCCAACATATGTCACACCACCTACTTTTTATTAATTCGATGAACTAACATGCTACGAATTATCTATGAAAGAAGTATAATTCCTTTTAGATGTATTACTACTTCTAGATGTACTGCGATAAAGGAAGTATGACTTTGTCATTATTTTTGAAAGTGAAAATGTACAAATATTTGCTCCTAGACCTCCGCGATATATTGGCAACAAGGGGATATATGATAGTCAACGTCATGACATCATGTTAGTTAATTCTGGAAGACGACCTCACCAATGTGTATATGGCATTCTAAGACATAGTGGGAGATGTTGTATCTAAGGAGTCAAGTGAGATACAACGAATGATCGAGCACTTAAAATACAATGTACCAAGATGGATATTCGTGCCTATCTTACATGATGGACACTAGCACTTCTAGAGGCTGATACCATCAACAAAACATCTATCTTTTACAACAGCTCCGATGCAGTGTACAACACCAAGCAAACAAAATATCATAAAACCACTAACAACGTCATTGAAGAAAGAACCACTCAAGTAGCCAACAAGATTGTAGAGATGATCCGAATGTTTGGCCACAATGTTATAGATGATCTCAAGTTCAAGAAACTGCAGTTCTGTCATAGGTTTCCACAACAAGAACATCTATCAAATGACTACAAATTTTACGTACTCTACTGGATGCAAATGCTGGCTATGTTAGACTAGAAGACTGAACAATATCAAGACGATTACTACCACCACCTCCAAGGATAATACACTATGAAGATCCTAGCTTTGGAATGGTCAATGTAATGACTTATATCCTATTCTTGATCAACCTCATTCTTTGACACCCCGGGGTCAGGGTGGAAGATAAGTTTGGGGGGGTCTGAAGAAACGAACATGGTATGACTCTATTATGAGTATTCAAACTCCTCCCTACTTAACAAATTTTTGACATATTTTTGATGAATCTTGATTGACCTAAATGGACAATTTTGGCTTAATCTATATATATATATATATATATATATATATATATATATATTCTTGTTGAAATTTTGATCCACACGTAGTCTGAAAAGGAAAATTTTGATTTCAGTTTTTCAGAATTGTGTCATAACCCCAACCCTTAAACTTTCTTGTCTCTAGGTTATCTCTTAGAGTAATTATTTCAAGAATGACAGTTCTGAGATTCTTATTCTACTTAAAAATATTCGAGTGTGATAATATCCTAATATCAACCTAACCTTGAGATAATGTAAAGGGCACATGTATGTTAGTCAACCAAAAAGAAATCTTGAATAAAGGAGGAATCAACCTACTATGCTCCTGATCCCACGTACAGGTAAGAAAGTGTATAATCCAAGAAAAAGAGGAAATATCTACTCCTTCTAGTTTTAAAATCCCCACTTTCGGATCAAAAGAGGCACAACAACCCAACTCCCCCCCCAAAAAAAAGTCCTATCATCGCAAAGCCTGTGAGAATGAATAAGAGCCGACAAGAATAAAATTATGAGAGTTGTGCCCAGAAGATGCAGAAGGGCTTTGTCGGCCAGTATATAGCTGCACGCACGAATGCAGATATGTCATGCCCGATAGAGGAGTTTGGGAGCCATCTTTTACATACCTACATTCCAAAGGGGATGCCACACAACCACTTGATATTACGCCAAGGCCCATTTGGATAACACTATATCTAAGGTATCTTAAATGGTTGAGAGAACCTAAGAAATGTGGGAAACACTGTAGCCTTAGCCTACCCAAGCACAATAGCAAAGAAATCTAAAAAATAAAAGTTGGCTTTGAAAGCTACCTCTGGCGGAACTTCACGTAAGTACATAGGGATCATCAGTGCATCATGAGCTAGGGGGAAAGATTCTACTGAAGAAAGTTGTAGCAAGCAAGATAGGTACTGCAACTCCAAACTAAGAGGGAGAATTTTGGGGTGTCAACAACCTTTTGTATCAATGCATAATTCTTGACTTGAGGCTGACATTATCACATTTTTTGCACTCACTAAAATAATAACCAATAAAGCCCTCTGAAATCATTTGATTCTTTAATTCTAATAATTAGCCTGAGGACAGGATAAACTCTAAGTTTTTGGAAGTTGATAATATCCAATTTTACTGATCTTATATGAGTTATTTTTATCCTTATTTCCCTCCTATTAAACAACTTTATACTCACTCCCCTCATACTTTGCATATACTTTTTTTATCCTATTTTGAGGATGATAATGATGTCACATATAGGTTTAACAAGTATAAGAAGCGCATTACCAAGGGGGCAGGACCACCACCGAATGATAACCGATGGATGGTGCCATCAGTCCATAACCACCAAATGCCCCCAGGTAGCTCTCTTACAGACACTACCTGATGGTCAGACAACAACTGATGGTGCTCCTGCTACCACATCAGTCGGTGGTGCTTCTACAAGCATCAGCCGGTGACGCTTCTGCAACCATCACGTGATGGTACTCCTGCATTCATTAGTCAATTGTACTTCTACGACCAACACCTGGTGGTCCACCTACACCCAACATCCGGTGACCTACTAATGTCATCACCCAATAACCACCTTCGGATGGTGGCTATGACAAGCACTACACTCGAGATCGTTAAGTATGTGCCTGAAGGATGGTACCAGGAAGGCTTGGGGTGCAAGTAAAGGACCGCAAGCCGACGTCTATAAATATGAGATGACCAGCTACGTATAGGGGGTCACCCACATTGCCTTCGTGCTTGCGCTATTGACTAGACGTGGAGTCGTCAGAGGAAGCCTTCACTATAGACTGATCTCTACCCTCACCGGTTGTCAGGAACGAAAAATGAGAGTCCATTGACCCTACTCCAAGACCTCCACCCACTCACTCCAAACCACTTCTAGAGTCACTCTTTTGACAGAAAGAGGAAGAGGAAGGAGACAAAATCAGCAACACTGTCTCCTTCATCCACGAGCAACAAAACCATGCCATTGATTGTGGCCATCATCTAGTCTCCATAGGTGTATCCCCTGGTCCCATGCCTCAACATTCCTTTTCTCCTTACTCTAGATCCCTATTCCTATAGCACTCCATGTCTCCATCCATTTGTAAATCCAAAATGCTACTCATAATAATGAGTTGCTAAACTCATAGCTTGGGTTGGGAGTATCAACTAAAGCTCTCCCAATATGTATATACTTGCATCCTTATATATATATAAATATATATAAATATATATATATATATATATATATAGAGAGAGAGAGAGAGAGAGAGATAGATAGAGAGAGATAGAGAGAGACAGAGAGTCAGGATAGAATATACTCGAGTATATAGATCGCACACACTCAAGTGTGTTTGCATATCAAGACTATTTTTTGCAAAATGTAAACTATTGATCTTCACCGTCATACTATAACTAGGCTACATACAAATTTTGAGCCCATTTGGATGAGTGCAAGTCACTCATCCAAAGGCAACAAAATCGACGTGTGAAACTAATTTAAAATGCATAATTGTTGCGGTCTTTATAACATGGCCTATAAATGTCCAAATGTGCTCAAATTTTGCGTATGATCAACTCACAACATGCTTAAGAAGATCAACGGATTAGATTTTTGAAAAAAATATTGCATTATGAAAAACTACTTGAGTGTATTCTGCTTCGAATACACTTGAGTGTATTCTGTTCCGAATACACTCAAGTGTATTCTAGCCTGACTCTCTCTCTCTATATATATATAGAGAGAGAGAGAATAGCTATATATATATATATATATATATATATATATATATATATATATATATATATAGAGAGAGAGAGAGAGAGAGAGAGTTAAGCTAGAATACACTCAAGTAGTTTTTCATGATACAATATTTTTTTCAAAAATCTAACCCGTTGATCTTCTTAAGCATGTTGTGAATAGCCCATACACAAAATTTGAGCACATTTGGACATTTATAGGTCATGTTATAAAGACCGCAAAAATTATGCATTTCAAATTAGTTTGGCGCGTCGATTTTGTTGCCCTTGGATGAGTGCCTTACACTCATCCAAATGGGATCAAAATTTATATGTAGTGTCCTAGTTATAGTATGACGGTGAAGATCAATGGTTTACATTATGCAAAAAATAGTCTTGATATGTAAACACACTTGAGTGTATTCATGCGATCTGTACACTCGAGTGTATTCTAGCCTGACTCTCTCTCTCTCTCTATATATATATATATATATATATGTATATATATTCTCCTAGCAAAGATTATCTCCATACTCATGTTCTTAATACTTCACTTGCATACTTAACTATCATCTTGTGATGTATGATTGTTAATGTCTAGAAAGAGTAGTACTAATCTTATCTAAGTGCTATGGAGTTGCATGAATACATGAAAGTGTTGGAATGTTAAAGCTTATAATCATATGGCTTCCTTTGTGATTGTTTGTTTTCCATCTTGAGAGAGAGATAACATTATAATCTTGATCTATCCTAATCTCGAGAGAGTAGGGAATAGACATATATGATGATTTCTTGTAATCTTACTAAGGGTGTACAAAAGGTGTGAGTGTTGCATGTTGGTGAGATATATTAATAGGTGAAACCCAGCCCAGGCTCCCATCGATACTTTGGTTACATCTTTCTTGTTTGATCTTATTCTCTTATTTTATTTTCCTACCTTTGATTTTCTTGCTTTGTTTGGAGTAACATTGTTCCATAAGGAACACCAATTTAATCTACCCCTTCGTTTGGTGTATTCGAGTCTAAGGTTCTATGTTCTTAACACTTACCAACCTTGTCCCTGTGGCTTGACCCCAATCTACTATACCGGACCCCATGCAGTAGGGCCTGAGTGTCGGGTTATAATTCTAAGAGTTCAACTACTCTAGATCTGTTCCAATTGGGACGTGTGACTTATGCTAGTCACACATTGATACACAATAGCGTTGCATGTTGCCACACCGTATCATAGGCACTATGTTTTATTTATAGTGTTCACATAGTAGTAGATATGACTGTGCAAAAGATAATATCATATTACAAAAGATAACATCATATCACATAAGACTGGTCAAAACATGACTTCTATCGGCCCGACTAGCAAAGAGGCCCTTACATTGCTACAGACCGTCCTCCAAGGGTGACCCATAGGCCATTCGATGTCTATTAGTTGGCCCGACTGTTCTAATATCTAGTCGGCTGACTAAACCAACCCGCTAGTGGGATATGCTAGTGTCCCCTCCATAACTATTGACCCGCAAGTTCTGTCTTGCTACCAACACTAGTCAACCCAACTACTCTCAGTTACTCTGCTATCAAATATTTCCACACTGTTGACTGAATGCTCTTATCGACTGACTTAGCTAGTTAACCATGATGAAATGAAGCTAAGTATTGAAGTAGAATACTTATACCTATTAGACCCCATCGAGGCTTCTCACTTTCACGTCTAAGAATTATATATTGTATTGTATACTGTCTACTTTTCCTTATATGATTCTTCTATATATTCTTATCAAACATTGTAATTAGTTCAAATAAAATTCAATCAAAACAAGATCTATTGCTCTATCACTATCCAACTATTGGGATGTATATTATAAGTATGAAGTGCTACTTAATTTATCAAAAAAAAATTTCATTGAAAATTTGAAGTCATGCATAAAACATAAAAATCACTAGATCATATTGAAAATTGAGTCCAGCGTTATATGTCGAAGCTATCTACAAATTTGCATGTGCATCAAGAAGCGCTTGGCCGACCCCACTTGGCAATAGTGTATAGATTGCACAACCATCCTTTGTGTGGACCACCATCAAATGTGGTTCATGCATAGGGCTACCATATTCAATCATTGATGATTATATTTGTTCACTTTTGATAATTGATATAAGACACAAATGGAGATCATCTTAGAATTTCAACTGATGTTTGTTTTTAGTCAAATCGATTGATATGTTTATCTTAATACATAGTATTCGCTATTCAGATAAATCTTGTTTAGATTGCATTTTCAAAGAAGTGATGTTTAGCCGTCTCATACTTAAAGAGACCCATAAGACCTATTTGTGTTTGATTAGTACCTTCTTTCCCCTTTGAGCGAGTATTGTAAGGCATCATCCAGCCAACTTATAACCCAAACTGAGGCTATCCGTAAGGCATCATCCAGCCAACTTATAACCCAAACTGAGGCTATCTAGTTTTTAGCACATGCATCTAGAAGCGCTGAAATATAGACTCTTGGAGCCAATCCTACTTCGCTAACATAGTGTATGGATTGCAAGCCAATCCTTTGTGTGAACCACCATCAAATGGAGTGCTTGCAGAGGGCAGCCATATTAAGTCTTGGATGAACAATTTTATTCACGTCTGGTAATTGATGTATGACACGAATCGAGAACAAGGAAACTCCTCTGATCATATCTTACAAATAAAACACACCGGGATGAATACGGGCAGATCAGCTCAAGAGACATGCATGCCGTGGTAATTTCCCTCGGGATTTTAAGCAAGTACGGGCCGGAATGCGGCGAGGCGGTTCTGTCCTCCGGCGGTGCTCTGGAAGACGTCGGCGCGGTAGACACGGACAAGAGGCGGACGCGGCTTGTTGTCGGTTGCCGTGAGTGCAAGAAGGAAGATGGACCCATCTGGGCGAGTTCCCATAGCCGCCTCTAGCACGGCGTTTAGCGCCAACGACGCGTTGCTGCTGACGTTGAAGGTGTTGATGGCAAACTGGGCCACCTGCACGATGGAGGTGTTCTTTGCTGGTTCAATGATTGCCCGAAATACTACCGGAGGTTCACGCTGCCCCTGCCCTTCGCCCTGCTCTTGAGGCTGGCCCTGACCCTGCCCTTGCCCCTGCGGCTGTCCCTGCCCTTGCCCCTGTCCCTGCCACTGCGGCTGACCCTGACCCTGACCTTGTCCCTGCCACTGAGGCTGACCCTGACCTTGGCCTTGTCCCTGCCACTGCGGCTGACCTTGCCCTTGCCCTTGCCCTTGCCACTGCGGTTGTCCTTGCCCTTGGCCTTGCCACTCCGGTCTGCCCATCCCTCCTCCTGACTCCGGCGCCCCACCACCACCGAACTGCGGACCTCCACCACCGCCTGGCTGCGCTTGGGCCGGTGGAGTGGGAAGCACAAGGAGGGCAAGGAGAACTGTGGCGGCCACGAAGAGAGGGGACAGCTTGGTGGCCATGGTGCTGGCTAGTGCTGATCGATGGTGCAGCTACCTGGGAGGTTAGCTGAAAACCGACGGGAAAGGCCGGCAAGAGCTATCCGACGAGCAGATTGCTTGGACGTGGTGTTTTCGTGTGTATATTGAAGCAGTAGTACGTAGGAACAAGACAATTGCTGCTATATGTCTTTCTTGTTATGTTGTAATCTCATCATTGGCATTCCATCTCCTTTTATAAGTCTTGGGAGTGGTTGGGTTCAGCCAATTGATCAACTTGACCAAGTTTCTTATCTCGGAAAGAAAGCACAAAACAAATAAATATTGGACGAGATCAAGATTCAAAAGATAAGAAGAACGCATGACGGGGTGTTCAAAAGAGTTGTGTTTGTTTTTGTATGTTCAACAGGGCGGCGGCTTTTCCGTACGAGGATATGGCATGGATCTCGTTCAAATCAGTGCATACAGGCAATGGTAACAAAACATGGGTCCAATGTAAACCTGCTTCTACAAAGTTGACTGAGTACATTTCGACCTACATATTTTGTATGATTAGTTCAAATCTACATAGGAGGGAGCCCACCATTTTACGATCTTCAAGTGAAATTAGAAAGATAGATGTGATTAGTTCAAATCACCATAGGAGAAGCCAACCGTTTTAGGATTTTCAAGTAAAAGTTGAAAGGTCGAAGAAGAATTTTAACTTGAACAAATGATAGAGGGTCGCATCCTAGATGCGACTTTGTTATGAGGGATGTACGACCAACCTAGGGCATGGATTTGATCAACTGGCCACCTATGATTGAGTTTATATATCAGTGGAAGGAAAGTGGAACTCAAAGAAGTTCGGGACCAGCAAGAAAATATTCAATGATAGATGTATTAGAGAAACAAAGAGAATCAGAAAGTGTTGTGGAATCTCAAATTTCTCAAGTAACACATGTATCTCATAGATCTAATATGACATGCCTTGAATATGAGAGATTTGGATATCTTGTGACTCAGAAAGACGGTGAGTTGGTCATAGATGACGAGTCAACAACCTATCAAGAAGCTACTGAGGACCACAGTATGAGAAATGACTTGAGGCCATGAGATCTAAGATGGAATCCTTGTATACCAACAAGGTATGGGCCTTGGTGGATCCACCTGAAGGGGTAAAACCCATAGGGTGCAAGTGGGTCTTCAAGAAGAAGACTGACATATATGGTAAAGTACAAACCTATAAGGACATATTGATTGCAAAGAGTTTTAGACAAGTTCAATGTGTTGACTATGGCAAAAAATTTTCTTCAGTGGCCATGGTTAAGTACATTAGGATCATGCTTGCTATTGCAGTTTATCATGACTATGAGTTTTCACAGATGGATGTTAAAAATGCATCCCGTAATAGGAATCTACTCGGGGATGTGTACATGACACAACCTGAGGCTTTTATAAATCCAAAGGATGCAAATAAAGTCTGTAAGCTACAAAGGTCAATCTATGGGTTGAGATCATTTACAAAAGGTTAGTGAGATCATAATGACATTCCTCATATTGTATGTAGATGACATACTGTTGACGGGGAATAACATCCCTATTTTACAAAAGGTAAAGACATGGATGGGAAATACATTTTCTATGAAAGACTTGGGAGAAACATCCTTTATCTTGGGGATCAAGATCTATAGACATAGATCTAAGAGGCTTCTTGGACTAAGTTAGAGCACATATATTGACAAACTGTTGAAGCGGTTTAGCATGGAGAGATCAAAGAGAGGAAACCTACCCATGCTTCATGGAATTACCATCTCTAAAGCTCAATGTTCTAGTTCTTGTAAAGAAAGGGAGTGCATGAATTTGATTCCATATGCCTCAACAATTGGATCAATCATGTATGCAATTTTGTGTACCCGTCCCGACGTCTCGTATGCCTTGAGCACGAGGAGCAGATATCAGTCAGATCTAGGTGATGCTCACTAGACAACCGTAAAGAATATCCTCAAGTACTTGAGAGGGGCTAAGGATAAGTTCTTGGTATATGGTGGAGAGGAAGAATTGGTAGGAAAGGATTACACTGATACAAGCTTACAAACTAACAAATATGATTACAGATCGCAATCCAAATTCATGTTTTGCCTAGACAATGGAGCTATGAGCTGGAAGAGTTCCAAGCAAGATACAATTATTGATTCTACAATAGAGGCCGAGTATATTACTGCATCGAGTGCAACAAAGGAGGCTGTATGAATCAGAAATTTCATCTCTGAACTTGGGGTTGTTCCAAGCATCAACGACACAATTGAGTTATACTGTGACAACAATGGAGCTATTGCACAAGCTAAAGAACCCATACCACATGAACGCTCAAAGTATATACAAAGGAAGTTCCATATCGTACGAGAGATCATACAACGAGAAGATGTGAAGATTTGTAGAGTACCAACTAAGTACAAAATTGCTGACCCCTTGATAAAGGCACTTTTGAAACAGAATAATGATGGTCATGCACTACTACAGAATACGCCTTTGGCGTCGGTTGTTTAACCCCCTTTGGCGACGGTTTTCAAGCGAAGCCTATGAGGGTACCGCTAAAGGTCGAACTCTTCGGCGTCAGTTTTCTAACCGACGCCTATATGATCTATAAGCGTCGGTTATATATAGTTGGCCGACATCTATAGGGTTCGCGCCACAAAAAGGGCACCACCTAGGACACTTTCTGCGTCGGTTAACAACTGAACAACCGACGCCATACTCCCAGATGACACGGCCGTGCTTCGCTGCACGGCCATTTTTAGTATTATAGGCGTGGATTTTGTACGAATAAGCGACGTCTTTTCCACCACGGCCGTGCTTTCCTGCACGATTGGGTTGTTTGTCATATTAGGCGTCAGTTTTTATCTAATAACTGACGTTGTAGGCTTTTGATGATGGTGTTCTATAAATAACCGACGCCTATACTTTTTTCTTTTTCTTATCAGTTTGCACGCCTGCTGTGGCTGGTCAGCAGGATGAGAACCTGCAGTTCAGTTTTCTGAACTGCAGGTTTACGACATCCATTGATATCAACCTACAAACAGGTCACAAACCTGCAAAATCAACAAATATTTTTTCACACAAGTAGATACATTCAGACATCAATTCAATTCTCACATTCACACATGTAGAAACATTCAAATACATGTAGAAACATTCAGACATGTATAAACATTCAGAAATATTCATTTACAAAATATCATTCAACATCGCTATCAACATCCCAATTATATCTTACAATCGCCACTGCTTGTATGGCTTTTGCCCATTCTTCTCTTACTTCATTTAATGCTTCCATCGTATATGGAGCATGTACATTTTTAAGCGTTTACCTATAGTGTGGACAGTTTTAAACACCTGCAAAGAGAATGATGTATATATAAGTAATAATATAAAAATAAGATTGATATATTTCATACTAACTAATGAGACTATATATAATACCTCATGTATGGTATTAATATCCAATGCGGCATGTCGGATAATCATCTGCATAAATCACATCACATAGTATGCGCATGCCCAGCCGTTGTCTTGTGTAGCGCACTATAAATTGAAATATACAAAATATTAAAAAATACAACTAAGCACAGTTCACATAAATAATATATACATTGGAGTCGGGAACTTACTTTTACATTCTCCCAAATTATTGGCTGGTTCTTTCTCCTTGGGACATTTCCTTCAGCATTTTTGAATGCATGTAAACCCCTACATGTTAATGTAACACAGTAAATTGCATAATTAAATAGTAATGTAATAACAGATGTTAACGGATATAAAAATGAAATATTTCTCACCAGAATAATGGCATTCTCAATATGTGTCCAATTTTAGTGTTCAATGTACTTCCCGCAGGATCTAGATAATAAACAGTGAACATCCCGGGGACAATAACTAGTAACTCCCAATGTCTACCGCTAGAGGTAAAAAAGTTAAAAATTAATAACTCAAAATGCACAATAAAAATGGAATTTTCTTAAGTCCAAAATTATATATAAAGTAAACTTACTTGACATTAAATGGAGCTATTATTATCATCTTCTTTTGCTGAGTGCAAATTGTTAAAGCATCTATACAATATTGTTGAACACTATGAGGGTCTTTAGCTACCATACTAATCAATGATGGAATCAAAAAACCCACATGATCAAATGCAAATTGTTTGCATTGATCTTCGACTAAGTAGCTGCAAAACATGTATTACGTATGCATTAATATATAAGAAACCAGATCACCGGATCTTACACAACGTATGTGGATGTATAAACAAGATCTCACCTTATCCATGTCTCTATCATTGGTGTATTCAGCCAATCATACATAAACAGCTCAATAATATCTTGTATAAATAAAGAGCTATCGTATGATTGACCTGTATAATCTGCTTCTAAAGAAACAATTATAGGGCAATGTATATTATGTGCCCGTAGCCAACATGCCATTCCCCTACACGCAGGACCTAACAGGTATTTTAGGTCAGTTGGAACCCAACTTGGTAATGCAGGAAGTGGAGGTGGAGGCCTAGGTGCTCTGGGTGTCTTCTTATTAACCTGTATATATAATTTCAGATCAGTTGACCTCATATATACACATTAACAATCTAAAGTAATGTAAATTTATCTTACAATTTCAGTAGTGTAGACGACATCTGCTTTGGGCCACAATATCACCCTGCCTTCTGCCTCACCAAGTGTATCAATATCTGGGTGGGCATATGGCAATGCAGCTTCCCTCCAATCGGGTAATACACATATCGGGCTCACACGAACGTAGCCCTGTGGCATTGGAGTCCCATGAAACGTTGCCCCAGGTAGGGACTGGTAAGCTTGTGCCTCTGCAACAACATAGTCTTGCATTCTTAAGCGGCATGGATTCAATGCCTACAAATTTACATAAAGAATGTTATACATATATAAATATCATCTTGAAAACATATCATCTTGAAAAGACTAGCTACAATGTCATAAACAATACTTACAGCAGACATGTTAGGCGATGGGTCTCTAGGATTACTCACAGTCTGTGCATCAGGAGAAGAGTGGGTCGCCATAGGCTGATTGGAAGCCTGAGATGCCTACCACCGCACTATTTCTTCCTTGACCTTCTCAGAAACTATATCATTGACCTTCTTAGCAACTATATCCTCGACTCTCTTATTCTCCTATACATGGATAAAAGAAACATTAGCTCCTTATTATTGAATTCCCTTTTGCAGTAACATTCTAAAAAAAGAATAGATTACCTCTTCTTGTGAAAGTCCCGCTCTGGGTTTGCGCTGGGATGGCCCAAAGAATGCTTTGATGCCCACACCAGCGCCTGCACCCCTAACACGTCCAGGATGCTCTGGGTTACCTAGAGCAACTGTCAATTCATTCCTTGTACCCTGAGGGATGAACGTGCCTTGTTTCCTCTGCTCGTACAACTCGCGCTAATCACCATCAACAGAAATTGGTAAGTTAACAACACAAATAATCAATATTCAAATGATTGCTCTAAGAGTTGTATTCTACCATTTTCACAGACGCTTCAACAGTTACGAGCTTCTTTATTTCACCCTTCTTGTTTTGCCTCCCAGCTATCCAGATATCATGGTGAGGCATGGGTGTGGCAGACTCCTGAGAAGCAGCAGACTCCTAAGTAGCCGCAGACTCTGCCTGTAGTCTTTGGCGAACGGTTGAATAGCCCTTTGGACCCATAGTGTGGTCATGCACATTCAGTGCACGCCTTGCTTTTTACGTGTCACTGAGGGCCTAGTTAGTATGCACATTAATGATTTGGTTAGTAGCACAAAATGTTAATCTTGAATAGGTGAATACAACGTATATTAATTAAATTGGGAGTGACGCCTAATACCTTGAATTGTTCAGATTTTTTTGAAGCAACAAAATTGTCCCAATCTTTTTTGTCCAAGAAGTTCCACTGTTCAAGGGTTGACTTCTTCTTCTTATCACCATCTTTTATGTATTCTCTGTTGAGATTTGTCCTATAGTTCCTAAGCATCTTTCCAGCGCGTTGCATCACGCTTTTACGATGCAACTTCTCATCCAATGCAAACAGATTCTGTAAAATAGAATTCTTATTAACTAGTAAAATAATATAATTTGTAATCTACAAAATAGAATTGCAAATAATAACAACTCACGCATAAATCCTTCCATATCAAGTCTTTCTTCCCCTGAGTAACTTTATGCCAATTATCATACTTAACACCACAATGGATTCGAGTGACACACCCAAGATAGTTTACAAAATTATTGCGGTTCACTCCAATTGCATTTCCTCCATTATCAAACTCCACAACCAATTTGGATCCACTACCACTTAGCGCTATTAACTTCTTCAACAGAGTGATGCCCCTTTTCTTGTTAAGTGTTTGGTGCTGCGCATCAAGTTGCTCGAGTGCTTCAGTGGGTACATGTGCATCATCAAGCTAAATTTTGACAAAAAGAAACCCACTGAATTAGCGCAATATAGAAATATGGGATATATGACATAACTAGAAGATAATGAATTTTATAGAAATACAAGATATGTTTTTAGAACTTACGTTGGTATCCTCGCCATGCTCGTCATGGACAACATGCTCATCATGGACTTCATGCTCATCATGGACATCATGCTCATCATGGTCAGCCATCTGAAAATGTCATTAAAAAGGCAAACATTTAGCATTTGTATTAACTAGAAAAAGGCAAACATTTAGCATTTGTATTAACTAGAAAAAGGTAAACATTTAGCATTTGTATTAACTAGAAAAAGGCAAACATTTAGCATTTGTATTAACTAGAAAAAGGAAAACATTTAGCATTTGTATTAACTAGAAGATAATGTGATCTTTTATAAACATACATGCCTCTAAAATTGTGATCTTTTATCAATTAACAATCCTTCATTGTGATCTCTGCGCACATATAAGTCATCATTAGCTTCAATATTTTGTGGAGTTGGCAACCCAACTAAGAATGGACTGGAGTCATCATACTTATCATAGTACTCTTCTTCATCTATAGGATCTTCAATGAACTGTCTTTTACCATGAAGAACAACCAACCATTTATCATTTGCGGGATCATCGATATAGAATATTTGTTTCGCCTGTGATGCCAATATGAATGGTTCACCCTTCTCGCCAATCTTTTCAAAGTTCACCAAAGTGAAACCCAATTCATCGACTATAACTCCTTTGGTGTTATCAACCCAATTACATTTAAAGAGCGGAATTCTGAAATATATGTAGTCAAACTCCCATATGTCTTCAATGACACCGTAATATGACATTTTAGCTTCACGTAGACTCTTATCCTTTGCACTTGCAAAATACATAGTCGACGCTTGAAGAGTGACCCCACTGTTTTGGACGACACTCTTATCATCTTGGCTCTTTGTGTAATATGTGAACCCATTAATGTCAAACCCTTCATAAGACATAACATTCAGTTTTGGTTTAAAGGCGAGGCATTTGATAGTTTCTGTAATATCATTTGGTGTTTGAGATAGTTGATGTAAGACTTTATCTTCAAACCACTTAGTAAAAGTCTTATTATGCTCTCTAGCAAGCCACATTGAACTTGCTCGAGGATGTTGTCTCTTGATGAAATTGGTATGTTCCTCGATATAAACACTCACTTCGTCCATGTTGTATAAAATATACAAGTGAGCTTGTTCCAACTGCTCACGATTGATTACTTTCACCCGTGATCCCAAAATTCCTATGCCCTCCTCAATATTCTTATCATTAACATGAGTGTTATCACCACTCAAAAAGTCATTGCAAAAATCCATAACCTCTCTCACCACATAACCTTCAATAATACTCCCTTCAGGCCGATAACTGTTTCGAACATCACCTTTAAAAACACTCATGTATCGTTCAAATGGATACATCCAATGCAAGAAAACCGGTCCCAACATTTTCACTTCCCTAGTCAAGTGGACAACAAGATGTACCATGATATCAAAGAACGAAGGAGGGAAATACATCTCAAGCTAACATAGGGTAACAACCACTTCTCTTTGCAAATTATCGAAAGTATCAGGGTCAATAACTTTGCTGCATAGACTGTTGAAAAAGAAACAAAGTCTGGTGATTACAAACCTTACATGCTTCGGCAATATAGATCGAATTGCCACATGCAATATTTGTTGCATTAGAGTGTGAAAATCATGAGATTTAAGACCTATCAACTTCAGATCTTTCATTGATACCAATCTACGGATGTTGGATGAGTAACCATGTGGCACCTTAACATTTACCAAGCATTCACAAAAAAACTTTCTTCTCCTTTCTAGACAACGTGTAACAAGCGGGAGGTAATTATGTTCTTTTATTACCCATTTCACGTAATTCTATTAATTATGACCTTATTCCCATTTCACGTAGGTCCAGTCTGGATTTTATCCCATCTTTAGTCTTACCTGGTATATTTAACAGAGTACCAATGATGCTATCACAGACATTTTTCTCAACGTGCATTACATCGATACAATGCCTGACTGCCAAAGAACTCCAATAAGGAAGATCCCAAAATATTGACTTCTTCTTGAATGAAGAATTGTCACTCCGTGTGGCCATACTACATTGTGATTTCTTACCAAATTCATTGACAATGTCTTTTACTCTTTCATAAACAACATCCCCTGGTATAGGTTTAGGTGCACTCTGTTCATCATTCCATCCATTGAATGCTTTGCACTTCCTATGATACAGATGTAATTTTGAAATAAACCTTCGATGACCAAGATATACAGTCTTGCCACCATGTTTTAGTCTTATTGAATCAGTGTTTTCTTCACATATAGGACATGCTTTAGCTCCTTTGTCACTATATCCAGACAAATTCCCATATGCTGGAAAGTCATTAATAGTGCAAAACAACATAGCGTGCAAACGAAATGTCTCTCTTCCTGAAGCATCATAGGTCATCACACCTTCAGCCCAAAATTTCTTTAAGTCATCAATCAGAGGTTCAAGATAAACATCGATATCATTTCCGGGTTGTTTAGGGCCCGATATCAACAACGACATCATACCGTACTTATTTTTCATACACAGCCAGGGAGGAAGATTGTATATAACAAGCATGACTGGCCAAGTGCTATGTTGGCTGCTCAATGTCCCGTATGGATTCATCCCATCTATACAAAGCCCAAGTCTTAGATTCCTATCTTCTTCACCAAATTTGGGGTACAATAGATCAATCTTCTTCCACTGTGGGGAATTAGACGCATGTCGTAGGATCCCATCATTATTTTTCTTAACATCCGCATGCCACCTCAAATTCTTCACATCTTTCGGATTTGCAAACAAGCGTTGAAACTGTGATATTATAGGTAGATACCACAACACCTTGGCAGGAGAACCAGTTTTGGACTCCCCCAAAGTCATTAATTTATACCGTGACGCACCACACTTTGGACAATCTTTCAAATCTACATAGTCCTTTTGAAATAATACACAATCATCCGGGCATGCGTGTATCTTCTTGGCCTCCATTCCCATTGGGCACAACATTTTCTTTACCCGGTATGTTGAGATTGGCAGCTCGTTTCCTTCAGGAAGCATTTCTTTCAACAAAGTCAACAATGAAGTGAAGCTTTTGTCACTCCATCTATTGTTAGCTTTCAACTTATACAATCTCAACACAGTGCTAAGCTTCGTAAACTTAGCACAACCTATGTATAACGGTATCTCAGCATCATGCCCAATGTTTCTAAAGATAGGAGGTGGACCGATGTGCTCTACCCTACAACTATCCAGCATCGCATCAACGATGTCTACTGGAACTAGTTCGTTCACATCTACATCATCGGCGGCAATTTCTTCTTCCACCCAAGCACTGCTATCGACATCTACTGGTTTCGAGTTTGAAATCTTTCCATGCTAGTATCATTCTGTATAGCCTTGTACAATCCCGTTACACATGACATGACTTTTGATTTCCTCACCAGTGTTGACTTTCAAGTTGTTACCGCAATGCCTACATGGACAGTAGAACCTATATGTAGGTTTTTTCCCATGTTCCTCGGCAAATCTAATAAACTGATCAAGACTAGATATAAACTCTGGGGTGCAGCGATTGCGAATGGACATCCATGATATATCCATTCTATGATCAAACATAAAACAAGTATATATTAGGACAAGATTAGGGTATACACTTACATCCTATCCAAGATTTACTCCTATTATCTACAATGAAGCCGGAATCCATACAAACAGTATATAATTTAGTGATTTTTCATTCTAATTTATACCAATTTACAAGTAATATAAAGAACAATGATTGTTCACTTTCTAGGCCAACACACACATGTGATGTCATTCTTATATATAATAAATGTGTACCACCTATCCCATCCTTGAACACCTAATCTCACTAGTAAGTGTATAATGTGTATTGGGTTTTCAAGAAAATTTCGACAGCATTTCCCCGTTGTTCTCTAAGTACATATGTACTTAGAGAACAAATGGGGAAATGTTGCCAAAATTTTCTTGAAAACCCAATACACATTATACACTTACATCCTAAGTGAGATTAGGTGTTCAAGAACAGTCCCAAACTGGGGACTATCCAAGATTTACTCCTAATGAGTAAATCTTGGACGAGTTTCTAGGCCAACAAACACATGTGATGTCATTCTTATATATAATAAATGTGTACCACCTATCCCATCCTTGAACACCTAATCTCACTAGTAAGTGTATAATGTGTATTGGGTTTTCGAGAAAATTTCGACAGCATTTCCCCGCTATTCTCTAAGTACATATGTACTTAGAGAACAAACAGGGAAATGCTGCCGAAATTTTCTCGAAAACCCAATACACATTATACACTTACATCATAAGTGAGATTAGGTGTTCAAGAACAGTCCCAAACCGAGGACTATCCAAGATTTACTCCTAATGAGTAAATCTTGGACGAGTTTCTAGGCCAACAAACACAATAATAGATATGTACATGTTAGGGTTTCATCACAATTAATGTTAGGGTTTCATCACAATTGATGTTAGGGTTTCATCAATATTAGGTTTAATCAAATCAAATTAGGATGCTAGAATTGACAAGTTTAAATCTTATAGAAGCACCACGGCCGTGCTGGTGCTATCTTGGCCTACCACGGCCGTGCTGTCCAGCACGGCCGTGGTAGGCCAACACAACCATGGCCATGCTTGCTGTTGGTAAATAGCTAGGGAGAAGGAAGCAAAGAGGTAGGGTTACCTGGAGCTAGCGTGGAAAGCACGGCGGCGAGCGGCGGCAGCAGTGGCGGCAGAAGAAGAGAGAGCAGAGCGGCGGGCGGTGAACAACAGTGGCACTGGGAATGAGCAGAGCAGCGCGCGGCACACCCGTAGCAACGGCGATGGTGAGTAGAGGTGCACCAGCAGCAGCGGCGCACCAGCAGCAGTGGCGGCGGAGAGCGGAGAAGCACCAGTAGTAGCGGCGGTGAGCAGCAGCGGGGTCGTCGGGCGATTTTAGGAGAGCGGCGGCGAGCAGCAACACAGCAATATCGTGATGAAACAGGAAGAAAGGGGGAAGAGCCGGGTGATCGGGTTTATTAAGTTGGTCAACGATATCAGTTATCTACAAAACCGACGCCTATTATGATTTAACGTCGGTTGATAGTAAAACACCGACGCCCAACTAGACAACCTTTACCCTAAATTATTTGGCGGGAACCATTATCAGCGTCGATTATCGAAGGATAATTGACACTGAAAGTGGAACTTTTCATGCAAATTTTCATTTTAAATAGGCGTCGGTGAATGGTTAAAAAACCGATGTTGTAGGTGACCTAAAATGTTTTCGCTCGAAAATTGGATTTCGCGGGCGATTTTAGGCGTCGGTCTGTTATAACCAGCCGACACTGAATACAAAGCGGTACCCGTGTCTGGCTGGTCTTCGAATATAGACATCGGTTTGCATAAATAACCGACGTCTAATATTATAGGCGTCGGTTTTACTAAATAACCGACGCCCAGAAAAGCGACACTGAATGCTGTTTCTGTAGTAGTGATGTTAGGGCACTCGGGATAAGATTCGTGGGTGATTGGCTCTAATTGCAAGTTGGAGTTTATTGGTATGTATGACTAGAGTGCCAATTCATAAGATGATTCTAATGAAATAATTTGTAAATGATTTGATTATTAATGAAAGGAAAGCTTCAAATTTATTTTGTTTTATTCAGTTATGAGATAGTTATGCAACATAAAAAGTTTCTAGAGTATGATTTACTCAATGATGTATGTCTTCAAGTATGTGACTTGAGCAATGAGATCATATAGATTTTAAGAGTATATACATTCTCATTATGTCCCTTGTCGGTTGTTATTGTGTGTTGGTTGATGACATAATCTCATTGTTCATGATATGTGATATAAACCAATCAGACAGATACATGTTAGAGAAAAGTGTATTGGGCAAACCCACCATGAGACTGACACATGGAAGCCATTACCATGGTAGTCATGGTCAACTCTCGTAGTTTTGGTGGTGATTGTGGTTCTTAGACCTAAAACCACTACACTCATCGCATGTTGTTTGATATGATTTTACATCATCAAATGTAATCATAAATAAGGGTTACCATAAAGGTGATGACTGGGTGATTGTGACACATGGGGACTCACTATGAGTGATGTAGATGGGATTTGTCCCTCCTATGAGAGTATGATATCCAAGACCTCTTGATTAGCTAGAGTGACACATGCCTGGTCATGCACAAGTAAGTCAATATGTGATATTGAGCTTACATATATCTCAGACAGTCTACTCAGGTTTAAGGAACAAGTTTGAATGTTGAAGAGAGTGAATGCTCCATGCCTTGAGTTCAATCTGGATATTAGCGACAAAGGAACTATACAAGCATTGTAACACCATACACAAATTGTAGGTTGAAGTTTTTCTCCAACTTTCCATTTACTTAGGTAGCATTGATGTGCGACTAGGAACCACTCATTGCTTGTGATGTCAAAACTGGCTATAGACATTATGTAACATCTCGAAACTTGGAAATATTTTCACTTTAACCCCTTCCAAGCTTTTCCTTTCCTTTATATTCTTTCGGGCCTTTTTCGTAAATTTTCCTATCTTTTCTATCCTTTTTGTCCTCAATGTTAACATTGTAATATTTAGTGGTTTGGATTATATTTGATTCATATTTATGCCAATAAATGGGTTTGTGCACAAATACCTCAAGTAGTATTTTAATTAGAGTCTAAATTGTAAAATGACCACTAAAGTGAGATAATCATTATATTATATCTTCTATGGCCTTTTGGGGCAAGAAATGAGAGATAATTTAGTATTGAGTTAGTTAATGAGAAAAATGATCAATTTTCTTTTTCTCTCCTACTAGATGTAAATAAAGCATAAAAGGAGTTAAAGAAGTGTTTGATGACTATATAAAAAATTTCTACTCAAGTATTTAATTCGTAAAGCCTTTTCTTATTAATTCACCCTTTAAATACATTAATATTTAGATTAATGAACAACATTATAATTAAGGGTCAAATCATGTGCAAAACTAAAATATAACTGTCTATTAATATTCTAGGCCATAAATTTAGTCTATTGTACAAATTTGAGGTCATTTGGTCAATATTTGAACCCTCAAATGAATTAAACAAGAATTGATTATAGTTTGACCTAGTTTTGGTTATTATTTCATTAATGTGAGCGATTAACCCAATAGATTCTCTGTTGTAACACATTACATGTATTCATTTTCCTCTCCAGTGTGCCATACAACGACTATTATTGAACTGAGATATGATCGAATGGCTCATCCATCATCCTCTACCCCTCACTCTATCTGTGGACAGAAGTCGTTTTACAGTACTCCGATCTTCAGTTCCATTCTTCCTCATTACTCAGCCATTTGATGAGATTTTTCATCCCCCATATTTGTCTCTCTTGGCCATTTCGAATGAGCCATCACTCGCCGCCTCCTCCCCTTTGTGGACGAAATGCCCATTTAGGGCTTTGCTCTTCTCACCAGCCCAACTTGCAGAGTGAGTTACAAGCCATCTCACTATTATTTAAGAGGTCGAGCACGATCCTTAGATATCACCCTACTCTCCACCTTGCTCAATTCGACCTCTAGCACCCTCAGGGTCCTTAACCTACTCGATTCCATTTTCTAGCAACCTCAACTCTGTCCCAGCCTCCTCCGCCATCTCATGTGCAATTGGAGACCGGGTAAGAATCGAGGGACCTTACTCCTTCTTTCCTTATTATTGTTTTGTCTCACGATGAACCCAATCGCCGTAACCTATAACTCAGTGTTGAGCCCTCATCAGGGATTAAGCGCCTTGTCATTTCAGTGCTTCTCCAATCACTGAAACTTGTCCATTGAGCTCGCCTTGCCTCTGAGAATGATTTGGGGACTCTAGTAGGGGCTTAGCTCCTTGTTTTCAGTGGTTTCTTGTTTTGACTTCGACCCCTATCTTCTAGTTTTCCGGCGAACGCTCTGACCATGAAGGTCTTTTACACTCTCTTTGGTGCCTTCAAGTTCCTTCAGATTATCACAACCTAAGCCACACCATGGTTTTCCCATTTGCTTCGTCATAACCTCCCTGCCCCCAAATGGAGCCGACCATCACCATGGATGATGGCTAGGAGCTTGGTGCTCCAGAGTGCCCCAGGACCTGAGCCTTGGCTCTTTGGGTTCGTCTAGGCATGAGGAAGCATCTTCTACCTTCCCCTTCATCTGATTGATCGCAGATCGAAAGCTTTGATCGATTGATCCCCCTCTAGGTTGCTTGCTCATGCCTGATATGAAGAAGGAACGAACCAAGTCAGTAAATGACCATGGTGCCCCCTTGCCACTTAATCACATTATTAAAAACACAAGGGTAATTTTGGGTTTTTTCGTATGTTTCCACTCTCTCTCCTAACAGAGAAATGTGACACTGACATGGCAATCCTTCATTGAGCCAGCTGAATAAAGTGAGCCGCAAATGGATATCCTGGTCATGGTTCTGATGTGGATTTTTCTCATTTTTCTATTGGTCAATTTTTGAAAATCCATAGTTAATTGATGCTTTATCAGAAAAAATACAAATAAATAGTCATTGGAAAGGATTTTTCAAGTAGAGTCCGATTTTGGGGTTTTCAAGTCATGTTTTTACTCCCCATTCTACTTTTTATTAGAAACACTAATTTATATTTTAAAAATGCCCTAAAATGTGTAATTAACTCATTTTAACTCCAAATTAAGAAATCAAATATGTTTTCTTGATTAGAAAAAATCTAACTAATCGATTGGTCTAGGTTTTGAGTCCAAAATTGAAGGTTTTCCTAGAAGGTCCAAAATTAGGGTTTTCTACATTTTATGTCATATGAAACCCTAATATACGTGATAAAATTGTAATTAGGTTGAATTGGTCTTGGAAAAAACCTATTTGATGGAAAGTGATTATCAGGACTCTACATTGAGGTATGTGTGTGTGAGCATTCCTAAACCCTAAGTTGGGAAATTTGATATCCAACCCTGTTATTCCAAATGAGGCATGGGTTTAACCTGTATATTTCAATTATTGCTCTTTTAGGCATTTTCATTTATCAATTTCTTGGGTCTTGGACCCACCTGCTATATTGATTTTATTTTCACTCTGCCAATTTAATTTACTCAGCATGATGAATTTATTGGCTATTTAGCTAATGTTGTGTACTTATGTACAACCACTTATATTTTGGGCATGAGCCATGGGGAATGTGACCACTCTCCCCATTTTTATATATATTTTAGGTGTTAGGGAATGTGTTACTCTCCCTCACCTATTGGTTGAGGTTAGGTAGGTGCCTCAACCCTACTTTTGTTAGTGTAGTCATATTAATATTCATTCATGCAACTTTACTTTTACTTATCATGGTAGAATTCTTATTTGTTACATGCCTCATACTCTTGACTCTCTTTAGCATAGTTGAATCATTACCTCTTATTTACTTTCTTTATTTATACCTTGTTTGTTCCCCATTTGACACAGACTTTGTTTCTTCTCTTGTTGGATGACCACAACCATCCAAGTCTAGGATTAGAGTGCACATCAGGAGCATGGAGATCCAGTCTAGCTTTAGGATGAGAAATACATGGCTTCAATTATGGACCTAATTCATGAACATGTGTTTGGAGACAGATTGATATAGTTTAGTTTCCCTCTATCTTAGATCCTTTTGTGTTATATACCCTTATGGGTGTATAAGATGTACATTTGTGTAATTGAATGTAGTCCTTATTTTATCCTACTACTATTCATTGGTTTTTTGTATACTATTATTAGTAAAGGGGTGTTTAGCCTCTTTACACATTCACTACCAACGTAATACGAGACCTATGGGGTTACGCACATAGGTCATGACCTAGAAGAGGAGTTTTGATCTTCAATGATAATTGGATTGATTGCTTAAATGTTTAGATATTCAATTCAAGCAACAAATCAACTGACTGGACTCCCATCTAATCAACTTGTGTGATGAAATAGCCGGTTGGAGTGTCAGGTTGATTGGATAATTAATTACACGAGTTCTTCCTTAACTAGGGAGTGAACTGACTGGTTCACTTAGTGAACCAATCGAATTGTCTCAAACAACCGATCGGTTGGGGTCATGAGATGACCGACTTGTAGGGAGAGACATCCAATTTGTGGATAAATTCAATTGCATCAAGGATTAGTTTTGACATCATGTTGGGAATTAATTGGATTCGAATTTTTCTAATCCATATGCGATTGGAAAACATGAAAAAATGACTGGTTTGACAGGTGAACCGATCATCTTGCATGTGAACCGGCCGATTTAGTTGCCAACCGATCGGTTTGGTGCTCACAGGTTGCAAAAATTCATGATCTTCCAGTCCCTTCCACTCCCACATAGACTGGGAACCCAGACCCTAACCCCTCATATAAATAGAGGGGTACTGGGGGCTTCCTAGATCATAAATCAATTGCCTCTGAAAATTGTTGTCCTATTTGGTTGTGGTAACCAATAGAGAGCCCAAACATGCCCTACCCAATGAAGGGGGGATATCCAAGGAGAAACAATTGTGGAAGAGCAAGTTGATGACTAATGAACCAACATGAGGGACAAATCTTTCATGTACATTCTAGTAGGATGACAAGAGTTCTAGGCGGTATGTGTGGACGTTCAGTGAGGCGTGGAAGCCATTTTCTTCTGCTAGGAGGAAACATCAGCTTGCTATCTGTGGTGCATACTAGAAGGCTCAACATATGAGTCCTAGTGCAACTAGAAGACAGTTGTGCATCTACAATGATGAGGATATGTCTATGGACTTGCTCTAGGATTAGGTATATACTTAAAACCATCCTTCCTATCATATATTTGTTGATGTGATCTACTGGTTTATGAGGAATATCATAGTATTTTTTGTTTCAACTTCCTATTATGTATCCATATTTCCCTAAACATGGCACCTAACTAGATTTATCAATCACTTCAATTGTTACATAATCCACTTACTAATATTTCAGAGAATCTAATTCATCCTTTATCATGTGTGTGTATAATTAGGAAACATGAATTACATGAATAAGATTAAGGCTAACACTAAATACAATCATATTAATAAGAAGCAAAACAATTTATAACGTAAAACATACATGTTTTCCCCCAGTTTGTACATCATTTCATATGATTCATCATTAGTGGGCTATCACTCTTGGATATAATATCATGCTTATGTGCTTATCCTAATCAGAGGTTTTCAAATACAAATCATCATATGCTATTTCAATCTATGACATTTCCCATCATTACATTCCATCTCCTACTTGGAATTAGATATATGACGAATGACATAAGAACAAAATCAATCTATAAACATCTTTAATTATTCATGGTTCCCAAATCAAGTGTATTATACATCACAAGGATTATCTCTTCTACATCCCCTTAAAAATTGAGTAATCTCAAAGCATACCAATATTATCAGTCACAATTTAACCATGACTAGTTGTCTTTTTACTAAATCTATCATTTATATTCATTAATCCAACAATATTCATTATTGTTCCTGTAGTCATCATATTTGGGTTAAGATTAGGTTCTTATACCAACTGAGATAAAGTTTCTCTTCATTTTAGGTCAACTAAAATATATTTCACATAAACATATTTAAAACTTCTTTGTACACATTTATTAATATTTCATCTATTACTTATGATCATAATTTTGTTCACCCTTTTCAATTTCCTTTCTTGCATTTAGATACATGTGCCATGTCATTTGACTTCTAATGGAATTTTGGTAACTCAAATCAATCCTGTTATGACACACTTCGAGTTTAACTAATAACTACAATGATTAGTGCATCACCATGTTGATTAAGCTAAGATAAGTGTTCAAGATGTGATTAGTATTTTGATCAAGTTGAGACAATTTAATTAGTATGTTTTCTTGCCTTGAGGTTGTAGTGGATCTCATGCTTGAAAATTTGCAAAAGAAATATCTAGAATCAGGCCTCCGAGGAAAACGATATGACATTTTTAGTTTCTTGGGCTGAGATCTGCAATTTACCCATTTATTTGGTTAATTCCCCTTTTCCCTTATCCCTTTCACCCGATCGAGC
>OY856415.1:221027779-221045279 GCA_963693085.1 Alisma plantago-aquatica
AATGGCAGAGCCAGCTGTGAAGACCTCTCCTTTCTCGACCAGCTCGAGAATACTTAAGTAACACTTAGGTTTAGCATGACATCTTGTGTCTGCTGTAATTAGCTATGCCGTGGTATACCGACATCTCCACTATAGAGTTACTGTTGTAGCATGTACTCTCTTTGGGAGAAGATCACTTAGCTTTCTCGGATTATCAAGATCACCACTGAGTGATCATGTGTTTAATTTATCAGGAAGTACACTGAGAAGCCAGATGTATTTGGGGAGTCCACTAAGCACCCTTATTTTAGTTTGGGAGTCCACTGGGCACCCTTATATTATCACATATTCAAAAATATGCCTTCCGAGTAAAGCTTATTTCACCACTCAGCAATTGTTGACATTGAATGGATCTATAGTCTGGGCAACTATATAATAATATTCATCTAGCTTAATTAAGTGTGTTACTATATCTTTTTAGCTTCAATCAAGTTTCAAACAAGATTAACAACAATTACTATAAAGAAAAGCATAAAAGCATTCCTCAGATACTTTCATATTCACTGAGTCACATAGCTCACTCAGAATCTCAACCTTGTGTCATTATCTTTCTTGGGTATTCAACCCTTCATTCATCATTGAGCACTGTCACAACTTAGCAGATGATTATTACCTCAAGGTCATCAGACCCAGATACTTATTCACATAGTCCACATTAGGCATGGCAATGGTAGCGGGTTCGCAGTACCAAAGAACGCAACCGCTCCAGCCATATTTTGTGGCAAATTGGAGAGTCCACTTCCCATGCAATGCCCAGATGTGGTTTATTTGACGTGGGAGCCCACGGTTTGTAATGGGAACCCGGTTACTGCCAGACAGTGTAGAAGCGCTACTTTTTACACATTATACCTCATTCTTCAATTCATTTAAACTCACGTGCTAATATTTTAGCAAATCAATTTTCAAATCATCTCAGATTCGTGCCAACACCTTGGGGATGCAATTTTTTTATACAAAATTTTACGTACACGTACAAATCATTCCAATGTTCATCTCCATTACAGATCAATAAGAACATACTAATATTTGACAAGAATCTATTTGACTTCAAAATTTTCAATATGAACATACTAAAAAGAACATATTGGTCATCTCCATTACAACGTTCATCTCCGTTACAGATCAATAAGAACATACTAATATCCTTTTACATTTGAATTCAAGCCAACGCCAAATTACAAGTAATACTTCAGGGGCAATTCCAACGCCAAATTACACTAATAAGAATAGAATATTCATCTCCAAAATCAGTAACTTCTTGGAATACTTTCCATACAGTTTAACACATGACCCTAAAAACTAATAGACGTTGGCAATGACATCTTAGAATCAGTTGTCTGAAGCGCATGAATTCTGATTGAGAGCACAACTCCTAAGTCTTTTAGCACATGAATTCTGACTGAAAGCACAACTCCCAAGTCTTTTAGCACATCACATGAGTTCCTTGATTGATAGCACAACTCCAAGTTTTTAGAAAAGTTGAAGAAGGGAAAAAGGAATCAAATGGATATATGTAAGCAACTATTTAAAGGTATCAAATCAGTATCAAATGAAAATGGATTCTAAGATACATATTCATTCAAAGATACATATTCATATCAATTGTTTCCTGAAAAACATGTATCATGTGTTCATGGGACGCTCCACTACTGAACACCACTACTTAACATTAGCAATTTAAATAAGATCATATGGAATTAAAAGGACAGAGCCCACCACTACTGAACACCACTACTAATTATTTGAAGAGTGTACAACCTTAGTCCTTAGGCTAGTTGGTTTATCTTTGACATAGGATGCACAAAAGATGATAGGATAGGATGCCAAACACATTTCAATTGCCTGTCATTTTTTCCAATTTGGTTAATCTTTGAAACAAATGAAGAAGGGCATAGCCCACCACTACTGAACATCATAATTGGCATTATGACAATTTGGATATATAATACTAGTATTTATTTAAAGATCACAAATTGTTTTCATTTAATTAAGTATCCAACAACGAGCATTTAAAGGCACTATCTATAGAAATAGTTATATATATGAGATGGATTACTTACCTCACCAAACATTGTCAACATTGTTCAATCGATCCTTTTGGAATCTGTCACGAATTAAAAGCCATAAATTAGGATAATGAAACATAAAAAGATAAATAAAATGAAAGTGGAACTTGAGTCTTACATTGACCAACAATATTTTCATCTTCTAGCATACTAATGAAAGTGTTTGATCCAGTTGCTTCATCTAAATAATGAGACATTAAGCCTTTTAATGAATATATATATATATATATATGTATAAATTATTAGATAAGATAAAAAAAATCACCCTATACCTCCTTTCAGGCCACCATTTTTTAGCCAACTTTGTGCACACATCAAAGCTTCAATTGTTAAATGGTGGAGTCTGCTATGGTGTGGATCGATCAGCCTTCCTGATATGCTAAAGGCCGATTCTGAAGCCACAGTTGACACTGGAATTGCTAGAAAATCTTTAGCAATTGCTTTTAAATTAGGGTAAGAGCCACCATTCATTTTCCACCACAATAAAACATCAAAATCTGAAGTTTGTGGGGCAGTATCACTATCTAAATATTTGTCTAGTTCTATTTTAGAGTGACCTAATTGTCTCTTCAATTCCTTCATAAAAGAATCAAATATAGGCATGTCATCATCACCACCATCTTGAGAGGGTACAAGAGGACTAGCGAACAAATCAGATGTATCATCTACATCATCAGGTGCATTACTTCTTGCCTTATACTCATTGAGCAGATCAACACATGCATCACAGACTTCTTTCTGTTTCTCTTCAGATTTATCTTGATATATAGTATCAAAATAGAACTTTACAATATGCATCTTATATCTTGGATCTAATACAACAACAACTCCTATTGTGATATGTATGTCATCCCAATACTTCTTAAATTTCTTTGCCATTCCATCAACCATCTTTTTAATTACTTCATTTGGACTATTAACCCAATTGGCCAAAGATGATCTAATTTGACACATTTTGGGAAAACATAGGTTGGCGGTTGGGTAATTTGTCCTAGAAAATAGTTCAGTAACTCTATAAAACACCTTTAGCTTTTCACATACATTAAAACAAAATTTCCACTCTGCTTAACTTGGCAAATCTTTGTAATTCTGGTCTCGTTGCTTCAATACATTGAATATGTCTTTATACATCATCGCAGTTTAAAGCATCACATAAGTGGAATTCCACCTTGTTGAACAATCAATGGATAATTTTTTACAAGAACTCATCCTTAATTGTCTTGCAGTTTCCTCAAACCTCTTCACCCTTTTTGGAGTGGCAGTCCAATATGCCACACTATCCCGAATCTTCTCAAATCCATCCTTAATGACGATCAAACCATCGTTAACTATGAGATTCAGAATGTGAGCTACACACCTCATGTGGAGTAATCGACCAGACAATATTGTATAACTTGGGTGCAACTTATCCTTCACCAGTTTAATCATGGCATCATTTGTCGTACAATTGTCAACAGTAATGCACGTGATTTTTGTGTCTATGTTCCACTGGATCAAACAAGTCATTAAATCTTCACATAAGACCTCACTTGTATGTGGACAAGGGACATACACAAACCTCAAGATCTGATTTTGCAAGGACCAAAAGGGGTCAATATAATGTGCTATGATTACCATGTAGCCTCTCATTTGATGGCTTACAGTCCACATGTCAGTGGTCACACTGACCCTAGAACCACAACCCTCCAAACATGCAATCACCTTTTTCTTCTCATCCTCATAGACTTTCATTATATCTGATTTAATTGTATTTCTTGAAGGACAAATAAAGAGGGGTTGAATAACATGAAGAAAGTTACTAAATCCAGAGTGGTCTACCATACTTAATGGGTAATCATGAATTAAGACCATATCCGATATGGCTTTTCTCCCACTCTCTTGGTTAAATGGAACATGTGGCTCTATCCTAGGAGTTCTCCTCACCCCTTTACCCTTCAATACACGACATCTTATATTTTTGTGATCATGCAAATGAGTTGTTCCATTCTTGACCTTTGCTCCTAACAACCTTTTACAATATATGCATTCTGCCTTCTGAACACCACCAACTACTTTCACCTCAAAGTGATTCCATATCTCAGCCCTACGACCACCCCTCCGTAGTGATGACACTACTATATTTTCAAAAGGTACAAAAATGGGAATGGTTTGGTGTGGACTACTTTCATGTGACCGATATACTTGCGAGAGAGTATACATGTCTATAAATTAGCAAAATAAAATAATGGCATGCCTTGTTAAAGCATCATTAACTAGCAAGCAGTATATCTTAACAATTAGCAGTATAGCGAATCTAACATAGAAATTAGACATATCGTATATCTCAACAATACCAATCAAATCTATTACATGTGAAGTGGTTAGTCGACATTATCATCAACAATACCAATCAAATATATTACATAAAAAGTGGTTAATCTTTATTATCATTCACATTGTAGGAGGAAGCAAATTAAAGGAAAAGTAGAAGAAGAAACTCTTACATGGTCAAGAACTTGCTATTGTTCTCCTTTAAAGGGTCAGAAATCCTTCTTCACCTTAGTTATCAAAGTTCCAACAAAATCCCTAGCCAAAGGAGCTCAAACCCCGCCTGAGAAGAAGGAAAGAATACATGTGAGGGATAGAGATAGTTATGTTTTTTAATTTGGACTCTCACAAAAACACTTGCGTTATGTTTGGATGAATTATATCAAAATCTTAGTAATTAGTATATCAATGAATAGCAAGCACATACTGTAATTGGCTTGAAAAAAACATAAAATGTTTCTAATCATGCCAAAATAGGAATTATTGGGAACTGCCAGCTTGCTCCCCTGTTCCATCTTTTTTATCCACGAGTTGACGTAGGGGACTGTAATATATATATCTACAGACTACAAATTGATAATTGTATAACACAGTATCATCTGACTTCCTATAGAGACCTCATTCAAGATTATAATTGTACTGACGATGATGATGGGGAAGAATAAAAAAATATAAAATCACACTAATAACCGGGAATGTGAGAAGTAGAAGAAAATGAGGGGTTGGTAGAAAGTATCATAACACACCATCTTCTTGCTTAGCAGGTGCCTTGCAGTCTTGGAGATGGAGGCGTAGCCACTAACTACAACACTCGATGGCATTGGTAGAGCTCCATCAGTGGTTGTCCCACTCGAGTCAGTCAGTTCTTGGAAACAGTGGAAGTGGAGGAGGAGCACACAGTAGAACAAGTGAACAATAGATGGATTCCAAGAACCCAACTCCTGTTGCTGCTGCAACTGCAAATACAAAGTAGGGGGATAGAGAGAGAGACACAAGTAGAGCTAGGCTAAGAGATTTTTTGGAGATTATAAAGGATGTGGTGCTATCTGACTTAGAATCGGGATTTTACATCTCAGAGTGAGGGAAAGAGGAAAAGGGATCATTACCTGACCACAGTTGATGTGAATAAGACTGTATGGTGTTCTTCTCGGCTTCACCTGGCTGCTAGTCCCTCTTCTCCCATTGCTCGGCTAGACCTGGATGCTACTGCCTCTTCTCGTGTTGCTTGTGATCTGGTGCTGGCGGAGAGGAAAGAGATCTACGAGATGTGCCAAGGTAAATCACGAAGCCCTACATGCATCAAGGTAGATGAGGTAGCTGAGGATCCCTGAAGCAGAGTAGGGGGAATCCAATCGCGTGAACTGTGGAGGGAGGAATCCAAAATAGATCATGTGATTACCTGGGTCAGGCAGCGGTGAGGCTGTAAGAAGGCAGTGGTGACACTGAGATCGAGTGAACGGTGAGGCTGGAAGTGAGAGTCCGACGAGGCTGGAAGCGAGCGTCGGAGAGGCTGGAAGTGAGAGTCGGCTACGGTATTCATCGAGAGGTGAGGGAAGCACGAGTGCAATCTGCTAGGCTTGGTGAGGTGTCGATCGCTCATCAGCTTAATATGATTTGGACGGTGAATCTGCCGCAGAGAGGCGAGGCCAACAAACTGTTGTGGTTGCGGGGACTAGGGTTCTCGCTTGTCGCTGAGCGGCTGAGGGTAGGGTATCATGAGTGCGATATGAGGGAGAGTGTGTCTGCGTGAGTACTCCGGGTTGCTAGATACCAACCCCTCTTGGCACCTGGTAATTTTCCACCGATCCGAAAACCATTTTGCACACCGAATACCCACAAATGTGGGGTGGTTCAGAATGGTTCGGTTTGGGGTTTGGGAAACCGGGTTTTATTGCCATGTCTAGTCCACATAGCTCATTGGATTTGTATCACATAGTCTCATAGCTCTTACTTGGCCATACTTCATGCATTAGGATATTTGCATGATTATTATATCATGTTATCAACAATTTCAACATATGTATTTAACCATGAATTACTAAGGAACACATCCTTCTAATGAATTAGGGTTATATTCAATCGAGTAGGGTTTCAATATTTCATTAACATAAATCATACCCTAACTCATATTCCACTCATCTCAAGGGTATTAGTGTATGATGATTACATACTTATCTTTCAAGTCCTAGTCTCTCTCTCATTCTCTCTAGGATGTAAATTACTTAGTTCTCATCTTTAAGTTTTACACCCTTATCATTAACAATTAAGTTAAACTCATTATGGCTCAATATTGCATAAATCAGAAGCATCACTTTAGAGGAGCTTAGTGATTAAAGACTTTCTTATCATATCAAATTACATGATTGATAATGTTATTATTTGAAAATGCATGTACTTACCTAATCACATGGTGGAACCACATCCTCATATTAGATATAGGGCATATCCCTAATCTCCATATCAGGCATATCATTATGGCTTTGCCATACTTCGTGAAACTATATAATACTAGCTCTTCTCCTTATCTAACCATGTTTATTTCAATTTAGACTTCCCTATTAGTCATCCAACATATCGGGTTGTCTCTAGGGTTTCCATATCGGGCTCTATCTAGGGTTACCATACTGGGCATACCATTGGAATTGCCATATATTAGAGATCATATCGTGCACTCATGTTGAGCACCATTTCGGTTTCCACCATGTTAGTTCATCTCATAGATTTGACATATAATGTAAGCATATTAGGTAGCATATCCGGCATGGTGTTGGGTACCATGTCAGGCATCATATCGACCATGTGTATCAGGTTTCAAAGTTCAAAGATCATATCGAGTTCCCTATCCTTTTACTAGGGTTTTTCTTATATCGGGCAAGAGTGTCCCTTTACCTTTGTATCATGTACAAGATGGTGGATAGAAATCCTCCATGTCATTCATAGATACTATAATGACCCTTCTCCATATCGGGCAAGTCCCCATGTCGGGTCCCATATCATTTTCCCAAGCTTTTATCCCATATCGGATTGTAAGGGCTTCAACCCATATCGGGTTGTCCAAGAGTGATCAAAACCATGTCGGGTATCCAAAGATGATGTCATCATCATCAACCTCAAAATCATCAATTGACTCAAATTTATGGATAATGACCCTAATTACATATTGGGATTCATTATTATATCAATTGATCATAAGAAGCCCTAATTTGCAAATATTCAACAAATTGAATAGTATTGAAGATAGAATAATAATATCGGAGGGTTTGAGTTATATAACCTGCCTCGTGAAGAGCTTCCAAGATTCAAGCTTCGCTCCACACGTCCCAAGGTTGAAGATGAGCCTTCTCCAAGCTCTAACATGATATCTTAAGTCTCCTTGGGCGATATCACCTTGCTTTATTGCTTCAACCTACCCTGGCCGATATCCTTCCTCTTCTTTGGCCGATACCTAGCCTCACTTCTTCACTCTCTCCACTATGGGAGTCACAAAGAGAGGTTTGCATGATACAAGAGGGAAGGTACTCACTAGATCCAAAATTTTGCCAACAAATGAAGGTTAGGGTATATATACTTGTGGTTTATAGAAAAGACTGTAATAGGTGTCATTTGCTCAAGGTGCTTCATGCCACCTAGCTATGCAAGGTCGACACATGCTCTTTCATGCTTGCCACTTATTATTTATCCATGCAAAAACAAAATCCAAGGGTAAAAAGGAAGACAAGGATCAGCTCTTGATTTGTCATCTAAGGCAAGTTTCTCTACCACTATCTTATTATAATATTCTCCTTTATCTTTTCCAAGACAAGATGCAAGTCGATGCTCCACTTCTTCCTTGATGTGCCTTTCCCATCATGGGTAAGTCACAAACTGATAGGAGGCTCTCCTATGGCTCTATGGCTGATAGAGACCCCCTTCCAACTCCACAACTTGATATGTCTTATGTATATAGAATTCAACTTATGCATTTTCTTGATTTCTTCATTATTAAGAGTACTAACACTTCTAGAGACTTCAAACATATTGTATCCTTCTTTCTCTCTCCTCTAGGTAATACTGGGTAAGAGTAAAAACAACCTAAAGGTGATAAATTGCACATTAACCCTATATTTTGTTTATATATATAGCAAATAGTGCTACAATTGGTGCATCAAGCACTTAGCATTATTCTCACAAGTTTTTCACTTAGAATTAGGCTTTGCATAAGACTCCACTTAGAATCATACTCTCTTTCATGATATACAAAACACTTAGAATTCATTCAATATGTAACATGTACAACATAACCCCTCATCTTGGGTAAATTACATTTCTCACTTAAATTTTCATATAATGCACACATAGCTTTGCATATAAGCTCAAATTTGAAAATAACTTCTCAAAGGCCTTAATTACTTTTCAAAAGATGAGATCAATATTGTAAGCAACTTACTTAAGCAAAACATCTAGAGTTAGGTCATAACCCAGGTCATGGGTGTTACTATTATCAACCCCTAAAAGAAGGATTTCGTCCCCAAAATCTCAAGAGAAAAGAGGGGTACTTCTTTCTCATCTCTTCCTCTAATTCCCATGTGGTTTCTTCAACACCACGGTGATACCATAGAAATTTTACAAGAACTATATCTTTCTTCTTCAACTTCTTAACTCTTTTGTCAAGAATCATCATAGGGCCTTCCACATAGGATATATCTTCATTCAATTCAACCTCTACAGGTTGCAACACCATTTCTGTATCGGGATGACACTTCCTTAGCATAGACACATGAAACACTGGATGTAGTTTATGTAGCTCAGGTGGCAATTCCAGCCTATACTCTACTTTCCCAATCCATGCTATCGCTAGGTAAGGTCCCATAATCTAGGGGTTAACTTACCTTTCTTTCCAAATCTAAGAATACCTTTCCAAGGAGAGACCTTGAGATACACTCTATCTCCAACTTGGAACTCTAGAGGTCTACGACATTTATCAGCATAAGACTTTTGTCTATCCTATGCAGCCTTCAACTGCTGTTGTATGACTTTAATCTTTTCAATTGTTTGTTGCACTAACTTAGGACCCAAAAGTTGGTATTCTCAAGTTTCAAACCAGCATAATGGAGATCTACAATGTCTACCATATAATGCCTCATACGGTGCCATATTGATACTGGCCTAATAACTGTTATTATAAGAAAAATCAATCAAGCTCAAGTGTAGATCCCAACTACCCACAAACTGAAGAACACATACCCTAAGCAAGTCCTCAAAGATCTGTATGGTCCTTTCAGACTGCCCATCTGTCTGAGGATGAAAGGTTGTACTGAACTTTAATCGAGTACCCAAGGCTTTATTATTTCTAAAAATGACTTGTAAATTGGGGACCTCTGTCAGATACAATTATAGATGGGACTCTGTGCAACCACACTATCTCATCTATATAGATCTGTGCAAGCTTCTCCGCAGTATAGGTTGTTTTGACCGGAAGGAAATGTGTCGTCTTAGTTAACCTATAAACTATCACCCAGATGGAATCATAACTTTTGGGTGTCCTAGGCAGACCAACAACAAAGTCCATTGTCATGTGATCCCATTTCCACTGAGGTATAGGTAGGGTTGTAACATCCCTGTAGGCTTCTGGTGTTCTACTTTAACCTGCTGACACACCAGACACTACATAACAAACTCAACTACATTCTTCTTAAGACCGGGCCACCAATACATATCTTTTAAGTTATGGTATATTTTAGTACTTCATGGATGCATTGCATACATGGATGAGTGAGCTTCCTCCATAAACATCTTCCTTAAGTTATTACTATCATGAACTACCATCCTATCATGGTAACAAACTATCTCGTCTTTTAACTCATGGAAACCATCTTGTTTCTCACTGCCCAATTCTAATTTAATCTGCCGAATCACAGTATCAGCTTGTTGTGCTTC
This sequence comes from Alisma plantago-aquatica, assembly GCA_963693085.1. Lineage (NCBI taxonomy): Eukaryota > Viridiplantae > Streptophyta > Magnoliopsida > Alismatales > Alismataceae > Alisma > Alisma plantago-aquatica. Next base: position 221,038,108 of record OY856415.1, read on the forward strand.
TTTGATCTGTTCCTTCAGAGTGGGTTTTACATTCATCTTAGCTAATAACCTTGCTAACAAGGATACTTCTAATTGCACATTCATTTGTCTCAAAGAGAAAAGCATATCCCGCTTACCGCACACTAAGGAATTCAATTTTGCATTATCTGAGGGTGAAGATGAGGATTTTCTACTGAGTGCATCAGCCACTATATTGGCTTTTCCTGGATGATAATCAATTGTACAATCGTAGTCCTTGATTAATTCCATCCAGTGACATTGTCTCATATTCATCTCATGCTGAGAGAAGATGTATTTTAAGTTTTTATGATCTGTGAAGATCTGGCACGTCTCTCCATAGAGATAATACCTCCATATTTTCAATGCATATACTAATGTAGCTAGTTCTAGATCATGTATCAGATAGTTCTCCTCATGTTTCTTGAGCTATCGAGAAGCAAAAGAAACTACATGATCACCCTACATAAACACACAACCTAGTCTATTTTTAGAAGCATCACAAAAAACAACATATTCCTTTCCCTGCTCAGGTAAAACTAACACAGGTGCACTAGTCAACTTTTCTTTCAACATATGGAAAGAGTGTTGACACTTGTCATTCCAGACAAAAGGAACTTCTTTTCTTGTTAACCTGGTTAAGGGTAATGCTATAGAGATAAAATCTTTGATAAACTTCCTGTAATATCCTGCCAGGCCTAGGAAACTGTGAACCTCAGTCGGTGTTTTAGGTTATTCCCACTCCACAACAGATTCTACTTTCTTAGGGTCAACACGGATACCTGAAGCAGATATGACATGTCCAAGAAAAGATACTTCTGATAACCAAAACTCACACTTGCTAAACTTGGCATATAACTTATGTTGTCTCAACAAGGTCAAAGCTTGACGAAGATGGTGTTCATGCTGTTGTCTGTCTCTACTATATATCAAGATGTCATCTATGAAAACTACTACGAATTGATCAAGGAAAGGCCAAAAGACTCTATTCATCAACTCCATGAATGCAGCTGGTGCGTTAGTTAGTCCAATCGACATAACTACGAACTCATAATGACCATACCTTATTCTAAAGGCCGACTGAGGTATGTCACTCTCCTTGATGCGTAACTGATGATATAGTGATCTCAAATTAATCTTAGAAAACATTGTTGCACCACGCAATTGATCAAACAAATCATCGATCCTTGGTAAGGGATATTCGTTCTTAATAGTCACCTTGTTGAGCTATCTATAATATATACATAGTCTCATAGACCGATCCTTCTTTTTAACAAAAAGAACTGGAGCGCCCCATGGCGAAGGACTCGATCGTATGAAGCCTTTCTCAAGAAACTCTTGCAACTATTTCTTAAGTTCTGCCATCTCGGATGGCGCCATCCTATAAGGGGTTTGGGCTATAGGTTACACATTCAGAACAAGATTAATCTCAAAATCAATCTATCGAGGTGGAGGAACACCTGGAAGTTTCTCGGGAAACACATCCTTGAATTCCTTAACATACTATGGCCCTTTATTCTGGTATCCACCACATGTGCCAAGAATGTGAAGCATCCTTGTCTCATCAACTTCTCTGCTACCATAGCTGACACTAGGCAGGTTAGGAGAATCTTTCTCTCCCCCCTGAAAGACCCATGTCTTGTTACCATACGTGAACATAGCCTATTTGGAATCACAATACAAGACAACTTTGTATTTCTCTAAGGTGTCCATCCCAATAATTACATCTAACCCATGCATTTCAAGTGGTACAAGATCCACTTGAATGCTATGTTTCGAGAAGGAAAGAACACACCTCCCTCAACATCACAGATCCCTCTAACGGAGTTTCTAATAATAGATTATCCTTTCTAGGATTAACAACCATATTATAGTCATGAATCACTTTTCAAGTGATAAAAGAATGCATGGCACCCAAATCAATCAAAACAGATATGTAACATGAAGAAGACATATCAGAATGAAATAAATCCATCTAACCTGTCACAACACGTGGGTTAATTACTAGCTCCAGTTGATTCATAGCAAAGAATCTCACTGTCACTTGCTTCCGAATTCGTCCTCTATTGGTCAGTGTAGATGATCCTACTGGAGACACTTGTCCATGTCCCCCGAGAGCCACTACTGAACTGCTATCTCTGAGAGCCCTTATGGCTCTGCCTTGATGGCTGGGTCACTTCCATGTCCCTAACTGGACAATCCTTTATCACATGCCATGTCTGTCTACACCTGTAGCAGACTCTATTATCCCACTGCGACCTAGGCCGTCCTGTTACTGATATCGATGTTGAACTCTGAGCTCTTCCTGAGGGAAAACTACAGCCTCTACCTCGGCTAGACATCCACTGTATCTAAGTATTGAACCTTTGTGGTTCTACAGGTGCAGAAAACCTTGGTTTCTTAAAACCACCGGACCTCTGATTTTGAAATTGTGCAGGTGCTTTCCTACTATTTGCCTCTCGTTTCTCTGTTACGGTCCTCTCGACCCGTCTAACTGATTCCACAAAGGTAGCAAACCTCTTCCTATTCTCTAGGACTGATACAAGTGTGGTCAATTTAGCATTTAGACCTTTCTCGAATCGCCGAATTCTCTCCTCTTCTGTGGTGTCCATGTGCGGACAAAACCGTAGAAACTCCATAAACTTAGCTTCATACTCATTAACCTTCATCGTTCCTTGTCTAATATGCTCAAACTGCGAAATCTTCTCATCAAGATATGTCTTGGGGAAGTATCTATTGACAAACTCTTGTCAAAATTCCTTCCATCTGACCTCGACACCCGATTGTTTCTCTTCTTCGATGGCCCACAATGGCCAACACTTCCCTTCATAAGGTATACTGCATGCTTAGCCTTATCAGCCTCAGGAATATCAAGGATATTAAAGGCTTTCTCTATCTCAGTGAGCCACAAATCTGCATCTACTGGGTCAGTTGTGATAGCATATTTAATGCCTCCTACCCCACACAACTGTTCAAAAGTCTTACATGTTCCATGTTTCTCACTATATTCAAATGTTCTAGGGACTGGTATTGGTATCCGATCAGCCATATGTGTCACCATATTCATAGTCTGCCCGAAAAGAACTTGGAAGGCTGGACTTTCTAATAGAGTCCAGTCAGGCTGAGGATTCTCAGGCACTGGTTCATCTCTATCCTAATCCCTTGTACCACCTCCAGGTGCAGCGACACTGCTCTCCGCAACGTGTTTTGCGTGCACTCCAGACATCTTTGGTTCCTATTTCTTCTCCCATATAAGGAGAATTTTACTATAACATATACTAGAGGACACTATAATAGACTCAACAAACTTAATCCTATGTCTCTGTAGACTCAGTGAACCTTAGGCTATGATGCTGAAACTTTGTGACAACCCGATTTCAAATCAAGCCATCACCAGTAAAAATGTGGAATTATCACAAATAACAGAGTTAAGGAAAATCACTAAAAATTAAAACCATCTTTGCACATAGATCCCTATTCAATAAATTTTTACACAAAGGACTAAAGCTTTATATACACACAGTTCATGTCAAACATTCAGCATGTTGACTCTTCTCGAGAACAACATATATCAATTGCTTCGCTTTACTATATACAACAACATTATAAAAACCTCAAGACAAGCCAGTCAAAATCTCAAGTTGTTCGTGAAAATTACTAAGGACTATCTCCCAAGGACCTGAGAGTACAGAGACAACACATAGACATCTATCTACAAAACCCTAACTAACAACGTTCTTGACCTGAAATACTACTGTTGTTCTTGCTGACACGATCCTTCTTCTATAGCTTAGTTCCTAGTCCCTCGTCTATGATCACCTAAAAATTTGTGAATCCCATGGGGTGAGACTATTGTCCCAGCGAGAGATATAACTCTTTTCCATCAATATTATTATTGTAGAAAATAATATGAAAATGAATTGTAGGTATTTCATTAACTAACAAGTATATCTTTGACTGTAAGGTATAGACATTAATAAAAAATTTATAAATCATCTTTTGTTTGAAAAGGAATATGAATAACATGCATAACATTTATCTACTCAGACGTATAATAGAAATAAGGCATCAACCGATGTTTCCATATTTGATCCTTAAACAAGCAAGCTACATGGCTGATTACATGTTCACATTTACATTATGCCCAGAGGAGATGAGATATACTACTCATGTTCCAACCGACCACTAGTAAGTCAAAATCGGTACCATACAAGGTCAATGGAAGAGCTGGCTGTCAAGACCTCACCTTTCTCAATCAGCTTAAGAATACTTAAGTAGCACTTAGGTTTAGCATGACATCTTATGTCTGCTATAATTAGCTATGTCATGGTATACCAACATCTCCTCTATAGAGTTACCAGCGTAGCATGTACTCTCTTCGGGAGAAGATCACTTAGCTTTCCTGGATTATCAGGATGACTAGTGAGTGATCCTGTGTTGATTTTATCAGGAAGTACACTAAGAAACCTGATGTATTTGGGGAGTCCACTAAGCACCCTTATTCTAGTTTGGGAGTCCACTGAGCACCCTTATATTATCACAAATTCAAAAATATGTGTTCTGAGTAAAACTCATTTCACCACTCAACGATTGTTGACACTGAATGGATCTATGGTCTAGGAAACTATATGATAATATTCATCTTGCTTAATTAAGTGTATTACTATATCTTTTTAGCATCAATCAAGTTTCAAACAAGATTAAAAACAATTACTATAAACAAAAGCATAAAAGTATTCGTCAGATACTTTCATATTCACTGAGTCACATAGCTCACTTAGAATCTCAACCTCTTGTAATTATCTTTCTTAGGTATTCAATCCTTCATTCATCACTGACCACTGTCACCACTTAGCAGATGATTATTACCTCAAGGTCATCAGACCCAGATACTTATTCACATAGTCCACATAGCTCTTTGGATTTGTATCACATAGTCAGATAGCTCTTACTTGACCATACTTAATGCATTAGGCTATTTGCATGATTATTATATCATGTTATCAACAATTTGAACATATGTATTTAACCATGAATTACTGAGGAACATATCCTTCTAATTAATTAGGGTTATATTCAACCGATTAGGGTTTCAAGATTTCATTAACATAAATCATACCCTAACTCATACTCCAATCATCTCAAGGGTATTAGTGTACGCTAATTACATACTTATATTTAAAGTCCTAGTCTCTCTCTCATTCTCTCTAGGATGTAAATTACATAGTTCTCATCTTTAAGGTTTACACCCTTATCATTAACAATTAAGTTAAACTCATTATGGCTCAATATTGCATAAATTATAAGCATCACTTCAAAGGAGATTAGTGATTAAAACTTGCTTATCATATCAAATTACATGATTGATAATGTTATTATTTGAAAATGCATGTACTTACCTAATCACTTGGTGGAACCACATCCTCATATTGGATATAGGGCATATCCCTTATCTCCAAATCAGACATATCATTATGGCTTTGCCATACTTTATGCAACTATATAATACTAGCTCTTCTCCTTAGCTAGCCATGTTTATTTCAATTTAGACTTCCCTATTAGTCATCCAATATATCGGGTTGTCTCTAGGGTTTCCATATTGGGCTCTATCTAGGGTTACCATACTGGGCATACCATTGGACTTGCCATATATTGGAGATCATATCGTGCACCAATGTTGAGCACCATTTCAATTTCCACCATGTTAGTTCATCTCATATATTTTCCATATCATGTAAGAATATTAGGAAGCATATCGAGCATGGTGTTGGGTACCATGCCGGGCATCATATCGTCCATGTGTATCGGGTTTCAAATTTCAAAGATCATATCGGGTTCCCTATCCTTTTACTAGGGTTTTGCTTATATCAGACAAGAGTGTTCCTTTAATTTTGTATCATGTACAAGATGGTGGATAGAAATCCTCCATGTCATTCATAGATCCTATAATGACCATTCTCCATATCGGGCAAGTCCCCATGTCGGGTCCCATATCATTTTCCCAAGATTTTATCCCATATCGGGTTGTAAGGTCTTCAACCCATATCAGGTTATCCAAGAGTGATCAAACCCATGTTGGGTATCCAAAGATGATGTCATCATCATCAAACTCAAAATCATCAATTAACTCAAATTTATGGATAATGACCCTAATTACATATTGGGACTCGTTATTATATCAATTGATCATAAGAAACCCTAATTTGCAAATATTCAACAAATTGAATAGTATTGAAGAAAGAATAATAATATTGGAGGGTTTGAGTTATATAACCCACCTCTTGAAGAGCTTCCAAGCTTCAAGCTTCACTCCACACATCTCAAGGTTAAATATGAGCCTTCTCTAAGCTCTAACATGATATCTTAAGTCTCCTTGGGTGATATCACCTTGCTTGATTGCTTCAACCTACCCTGGTCGATATCCTTCCTCTTCTTTGGCCGATACCAAGCCTCACTTCTTCACTCTCTCCACTATGGGCGACAAAAAGAGAGGTGTTTCACAATACAAGAGGGAAGGTACTTGCTAGATCCAAAAAAATTTCCAAAAAATGAAGGTTAGGGTATATATACGTGTGGTTTATGGAAAAGAGTGTAATAGGTGTCATTTGCTCAAGGTGCTTCATGCCACCTAGCCATGCAAGGACGAAACATGCTCTTTCATGCTTGCCACTTATTATTTAGCCATGCAAAAATAAAATCCCATGGGTAAAAATGAAGACAAGGATCGTCTCTTGAGTTGTCATCTAAGGCAAGCTTCTCTCCCACTATCTTATTAAAATATTCTCCTCTATCTTTCCCAAGACAAGAAGCAAGTCAATGCTCCACTTCTTCATTGATGTGCCTTGCCTATCATGGGTAAGTCACAAACTAATAGGAGGCTCTCATATGGCTCTATGGCCGATAGAGACCCCCTTCCAACTCCACAACTTGATATGTCTTATGTATATAGCATTCAACTTATGCATTTTCTTGATTTCTTCATTATTAAGAGTACTAACACTGCTAGATACTTCAATCATATTGTCTCCTTCTTTCTCTCTCCTCTAGGTAATATTGGGTAAGAGTAAAAACAACCTAGAGGTGATAAATTGCACATTAACCCTATATGTTGAATATATATAGAAAATAGTGCTACAATTGGTGCATCAATCACTTAGCATTATTCTCACAAGTTT